>JAMKCH010009078.1:0-97078 GCA_023653785.1 Ophioderma brevispina
GCTTCCTTGGTATTTAGCGGGAAAGCGTACGCTATAGGTAGGGCTAAGCGGTTCCGGTTTGATCCCGGGCCGGCCCCTTGGCAATATTTTTCGGCTGAGAGCCAACATTTTGTTAGACAGCCGACCAGGGCCACGGCATGTTGACTTTTAAAAAAAATACAAGTCCAATGCCGTGGCCCTGCACGTCGTTGTGATAAAAAAAGGGGAACAAACCGGCCAAATTGAGGGTAATTCTTTGCTAAATACGTGCTATGCATAGGCCGTAATGCTTGGCAAAGAATTACCCTCAATTTTGGCCGGTTTGTTCGCTTTTTTTATCACGACGACGTGGCAGGGCCACGGCATGTTGAACTTTATAAAAGGAAGCAAATTGGGTTGAAGCAAAATAGTTTTTGTAGGAATCTGACTTGCTCTACTTTGTTTGCAATATCTAGCCGGTAAACGGCCCAATGCAATGAAAAGCACGCGTCATTTTCCCGGAAGACGTCCGAGATGCAATGACAAGCAACGCGTCATTTTCCCGGAAGACGTCCCAGATGCAACGAGGAACATCGCGTCATTTTCCCGGAAGACGTCCCAGATGCAACGAGGAACATCGCGTCATTTTCCCGGAAGACGTCCCAGATGCACATGAGACGCATTGCTAAAATAGTGCTATGCATAGGCCGTAAGGTTGGAAAAGAATTACCCTCAATTTTGGCCGGTTTGTTCGCTTTTTTTATCACAACGACGTAGCAGGGCCACGGCATGTTGAACTTTGAAAAAGGAAGCAAATTGGGTTCAAGCAAAATAGTTTTTGTATGAATCTGACTTGCTCTACTTTGTTTGCAAAATCTAGCCGGTAAACGGCCCAAATGCAATGAAAAGCAAAGCGTCATTTTCCCGGAAGACGTCCGAGATGCAATGACAAGCATCGCGTCATTTTCCCGGAAGACGTCCCAGATGCAACGAGGAACATCGCGTCATTTTCCGGAAAGACGTCCAGATGCAACGAGGAACATCGCGTCATTTTCCGGAAAGACGTCCAGATGCAATGAGTCATTTCGCGACAAAAGTAGTTGTTGACGGCCGAGATGCAATGAGAAACATTTCCCGACCGGTACCACGGTTTCGTTGCATCTCAATGCGTCTGGTTCGCGTTAAGGTTAATGAAGCCCTTGGGTGAAAAGTCACGTAGCCGGGCCACGGCATGTAGACATTTCAAACATGTCCAGCGCGGACTGATTATTTGGTCATACCGGTAAAAGCCGGGCCACGGCTGTGAGAAGTCGCCTCTCTTGGCCACGGCAGTGAGAAGTCGCCTCTCTTGGCCACGGCAGTGAGAAGTCGCCTCTCTTGGCCACGGCAGCGAGAAGTCCAGAGCAGCCGGCCGAAAAGAGGAAAGACCGCAAAATGACCCGGTTCCTTGGCAAATCGCCCTAGATCTAACTAGCTCAGTCATGGGTCAAAAAATGACTAAGTCCAGAGCGTACCGCTTCCTTAGTATACTATTTACCTGAAAGTGGCCGCTAGACTTAAGAGTTGTGGTGTTCCTGAAAGCTTTCGGTCTGTAACGGCTGGTTGGTTGGCCGCGATGAAATCCACTGCCGTGGCCTGACATGGAGGATTTTGCCCATAATTCCCGGGGGGGGGCACTCTACCTAAACCCGTTGTCATCCGCGAGCAGAAAAACGCGGGAAAGGGTAGGGTTTTCACACCGCGGCGCGGACCGCACGGACCGCGAAAAGGGTCACAAAATCAAGCAAAATTACCAAAAAGGGTATCATTTTCGCACTCATCAAGTCAGCGTTTAGGGTAGCCAATGCCGGATCCGGCCCCTCACCGAAAAAAATATAAATGCGACAAGGACACTTACTTAGGTAGAAAAAAATCCTCTGATATTTGCAAAATTTTCCGCGCTACGCGCGTTAAAGGAGTCACAGAGACCAGATTCAGTGCAGGGCAGCGGGCCTATCTTTGAGAAATGACATTTATTTTGCAGAACTTGGAGACGGCTAATCCAGTTTCGATAATATTAGAGTGCGAACGATATTGTGACACGTGTCACCATCAAGAAACTTACGGATGCGATTGAGATTCCGCAACTGCCAATTTATGGAGCGGGATAAGTTTGAAATGTGCTCCGCCATGGTCATGGAGTGGTCAAAAATTACACCCAAGTTGCGAATGGAAGGTGAAGAGGGAATCTCATGACCATCCAGATCAAGAGTAAGATGCTGCAAATAACTGTAGTGGTGGGCGGATGAAGCAACTACAGCATCAATGATGCAGAAGCCTATCAAGTGATGGTATTCAAAGAGGACAATGTTTTCGTGACACCCTTACTTTACTACAAGCGCAAATACTTTATTATTGATAAACAAATTAACTTGGTACAAAAAATGCTGGTAATTAAGAACACGGTGGTTCTCAAACTACAAGTCTTGCCTCTCTTTGTGATCACAAAATGTGTAACATTTGTGATGCGATTTTGGAAAACCCGCCACATGGTGGGAAATTTATATTTTGAGTTTTTACTATCACTGCAGAGTTTGAAATATTAAGTTTCCATAACTGTTTACTTCTTTCTTCTTTGATACACACATCAAAAGTTACGTCTTATACAACCTGACAACAAATAAAGTACAATATAAAAGATTTTAAGCTATTTTCTTTATTTTTTCAAAACTGTCCTGTGCGACATGTGGCGGGTTACGGCGGTCCGGTAAGTACGTATATCCTGTTTCTAAAATTAAAAAAAAAAAAGTTGGCGTAAATTGAAACCAGCGTTTGAAAATTCTCAAGACTGGAATAACACCGAAAGGCATTGTGGGAAAAGATATGCGGCCCGTAGCGTTGCGTGTTCACTTTTCCGTGTTTGCGAGCACCGAAGTACCCGACAAAAACGTTCAATTTTCTCGCTAGGTTCTATAGGTTCAGACCCAATTACGATACATATTCAAAACAAAACATAGTAAACAGACCCTCTGATGCAAAAATCTCCATAGAACCCCTTCGTTTTCCGGAGATATTTGAGATTTAGTTTCATTTGCATGCATTCGCTATGATGGACTGATAACGTTAAGATCTAGCGGGCACCTCCCTGTACAATTTGATAATATCTTTCGTAGTCTGTGACACAGACTACACACTTTCCGGACCGCCGTAGTGGCGTGTTTTCCCAGATCACATCACATTTGTATGATGGGGTTAAAGTTCATAAAGTGGTCAATGGGTGTCATTCTCTGAACACACCCCATGAGTCAGTGGCTTTTCTGACCAAGCTAGGCTGCAATCGGCTCAATTGTTTAGGCTGAAGAGAAACAAATTATATAAGTTTGCAAAAAACTGCCAAAATGCCCCTTTAATTGGCACACATGAGCTTTGACCCAATCTGTTAACACCCCATATATGGGGTGCAACCGCTGACTCATAGATATGGGTCACAAGTCAGCGGTTGAGTGATTCTTCTAGTAACTGAATTTGGTTTCAATGCATGTGACCTTTGAATCCTATCTGTTAAAACCTGATGGATTTTGGGGCAGTGGATCTTCTGACCAAAGATCGGTGATTATAGCAATTTATCTGTGACAGAAACACAAATTCATAGATTTTCAAAGAATGCCCCTTAAAACAAGTGTATAAAGTCTTGTGCACTCACGTTTGTGTATGGGGGGAGATAGAGTCCACATGGACCCCCCCCCCCCTGAAAACTACTTTGAGAGTGGAATTTTTAAACAAAACTCTGGTCACTGATGGGGTACATCAAAACAACCACATAACAGGGAAAGAATCACTTGTACAGATTCAAAATAGCGGACCAAAAACCGATTTTTACAACGCGCACCCAATTCGCCCACCAAAAAAAAAGAAACAACACTTTCCTGAAGGACCTTTTCCATAAAATTTGGTTCATAATAGGAAATAAAATCATGACGTCATTGATTCAGAGCAATACCATGCATCAGCTGATGACGCCAGAAGGTATGGCGAAAATACTCCTGGTGAGTAAAATATAGATCCCTTACGTATATACCTAACTCCGTACTAGGAAATTTTCCACGTTGATGGAACCTGACGATTGAGATTTCGAGTATGGCGCCCCCTACCCTAACTTAGTCAAATTTTGGTATCCTGTACTTAGTCGTTTTTTGAACTAGCATTCAGCGAGACTGCTCCTCTTAAGTCCACCGGCCACTTCCATGTGAAGACCAAGGAAGCGGTACGGCTACGTGCCGTGGCCCGGCTAGGTGATTTTTCACCGAAAGATCTAGGGCGACTTTTCGCTGAACAAGGAAGTGGTCCACTCTGGACTTAGTTTATTTTCTGAACTCTGGACTTTTTATTTGGACTTAGTTTTTTGAAATGTCTACATGCCGTTGCCCGGCTACGTGACATTTCACCCAAGGGTTCGCTTAGTAGATCTAGGGCGATTTTCAGCTGACCAATGAAGTGGTCCGCTCATGGAAAAATCTCGCTGCCAGTTGGGCCCGGCTACGTGAATTTTCACCCAAGAGTTGGTTCATAATCTTGAGGATTTACCGCTGACAAGGAAGCGGGCCCCGCTTCTGGACTTATTTCATTTTTTTAAAAGTCAACATGCCGTGTCCCGGCTACGTAAATGCATTGGCCCGGCTACGTGACTTTTTCACCCAGGAGTTTGGGTTTCATAATCTTGGGCGATTTACCGCTGACCAAGGAAGTCGGTCCGCTCTGGACTTAAGTTTCATTTTTTTAAAACTCTACATGCCGTGGCCCGGCTACGTGCCGTGGCGCCGGCTAGTGATTTTTCACCGAAAGATGCTAGGCGACTTTTCGCTGAACAAAAGGACGTGGTCCCCTCTGGAACTTAGTTTATTTCTGAACTCTGGACTTTTTATTTGAAATGTCTGAGAGCACGATCCCCCTCCTATACAGGGCCGTACGCAGGATTTTATTTTAGGGGGGTGCGGAACCTCGAAAAAGTGGACCTTTTTTTCGAAAAAGTTGACTTTTTTTCGAAAAAGTGGACTTTTTTTTTCTAAAAGCGGACTTTTTTTCGAAAAAGTGGACCGTTTGGGGGTAAAAGTGGTAGCCTAACCCCCCCCCCCCCCCCCCCCCCATAACGCCTTTTTTGGAAACATTTCATAACGACAAAGTGGACTTTCTTGTCCTTTTCAACATCTTCGAAATTTTTGGACCTTTTTAATCAAACCCATCAGCAAAAAGTGGACCTTTTTGTCTCCTTTTGCGAATGTGGTGGTGCGAAAAAAAAAAACCCCCTTTCACCCCCCCCCCCCTGCGTACGGCCCTCCTATAGTATACTTTCTGGTCGCGGCCACTTTCTATCCTTAATCAACTTCATTGCGATGGCCCAGTACTTACCCTCACTGACTGGTGCGAAGTTTGCGGTCATAAACCGGGCATGATACGCACTCTCAAAACATTAGCTATGACCACCCTAAACCACCTACCAATCCTAAATAGGTTTTTGCGGAAACCGGTAGACAGCCAACTATTGAACTACCGGGTCATGTCTTGGGGAATGAATCGGTTCAGGCTACCGCACGATTTGGTGTGTTCCGATTAACTTTTTACCATGGTTTAATCGTAATGTTTTGGCCTACCGACAGATCCTGTCCGACGCCCTGACCTCTACCCGGTCACAACCCCACCGTGACCCCGGCAAGTGACCCTTCACTTGACGGCAACTAAGGGGCTGCCGCACGCCTGTTTAAGGCTCGTGCATTTTTACCGTAATGTTCGGCCTACTGCCATGACTGGTCCCAACCCCTGACCTTAACCCGGTCCGTAACCCCTGAACCTTGACCCGGCTAACCGACCCTTCCCTTGACGGTAACTAAGTGGACGGCCGCACTCCTGTTAAGGCGCGTGCTGTTTTTACCGTAATGTTCGGCATACGGTCTATTTAATTAACCCTATTGCTAATTTAGAGAATTTTTTGTTTTTAATTGTTTTTGACAATGTTTGTCTTGGAATTTGTGGCAGGGAAATGTGTTCTTTTCTTTTGAATTAAGGTTTTCACATCTGTTATCATAGACATTTCTGATCAGATTCTTTTGTGTTGCTGGTAGTATTTCGGCTTCACTTCTGTGTGGTAGCAGTAGCTCCATGCTGCAAGGTCCTTGTATGGTAGCAGTAGTTTGTATTGGAACTGTTGGTTAAACCAACGCACCACGGCGGTCAGGGGGAACCTATATTTCCTGGAGAGGATAGGTTCGCCCATTCAGTTTCCTTGCTGGGTACAGGAGCCAAATAACCGGTCGGATGACTGCCCTCCATGTGGTTGTTTTATTGGCCAGTTTCCAACGGTAGATGTAGGCTGTACGTGTGTTGTAGCAGCACTGAGCGATTGCGGGTGTACTGAGAGGTAGCAGGTAGCTAGCTGAGAGATTGATGTTACAAGTCTTTGATTTGTTGACTTGTAAGACGGCCGGCCGAAGGGTTAGGGCAGATCGGCACAACATCTTGTGTAGCATTGCCATGGCGTGCCATCATGCAAGACTCCTGGGGATGACAACGCGAGCTTGCTCCCTTCTTGCAGCCTTTCCCGATGGAACTAAATTCTACGGGCCCTCTCCGCTCCTTTGGCCTTCTTGGCTTAGGCAAAGCAGGTGGTGGAAAGAGCGCCGGCTCCACTTAAGTTGATGCGCCGGGGTTTGTCCTATACGCCTCATGTCGCGCAGCATTCCTTGGCGCGGTCGTTGTCATGGCCTCTGCCGTCTACTCCCCCCCCCCCCGATATACCCGCGGCTTCTTCTCTTCGCTTTTGTCTCTGTACTCCCTCTCGCTTCCTCCGACACTATCTCGGCCAGCTCCTTCCTCGGAGTTGTAATTTCTATTTCGTCCATGGCTAGACTGATACAGATCGCTGGCGATCGCTCCTTTTATCCCTCGGCAGTGTTTTCAAAAGAATTACATTTTTAATTTTTTATTTTTTTGTGGTAGGTTCCCGCACGAATCATCACCGTGCCTAGCAGTTTCCGCCGTAAATCATCACGTGCCACGCGCATGTGCGTATCACGTGACGTTTTATCACCTGACAAAGGGTACGCGAAAAGAAAAGAACAAAAATTGGACTTACCCCTTGAGTGGGACTCGAACCTGGCAATCCTGAATCCTAGCGGGTGGTGTAGCTGCTGGTCTTCGTGTCCATCGCCCTATCCACTGAGCCATCTGAAACTAACCTGAAAACTGATTTCATTTTTTTAATTTTATACCTTGGATCAAGTACCGGTCCCGGGATGGAACCGGGTCGGTCCCATATGGAAACGGATCTGTTCACCGTCCAAAATTTCTTCCACAGTGACTATTTCCGGGGAAAGTCCCGCATGTGCCAGCCTTTCACTGAAATCCAATTTTGCAGTTTGACAAATAGCTACATTTGAAAATGGCAAAAGTCGGTTTTCGAAAAATTGACTAATTCCACTTTTGAAAATCCAGAGCGGGTCCAACTTCCTGATCTTTAGCGGGAACTTGGCCCTAGATCCACCAAGCCCACTTTAGGGTAAAAAAAAAATATAAGTCCCAGCGGTCGGCTTTCCTTGATCTTTAGCCGGGAAATTGCCCTTACACGCGTGTAACCGGTCCGCTCCGGACTTAGTCAATTTTCAAGTCCCCACTGCCGTGGGCCCGACCACGTAAACAATATTCCTCCTATAGATACCTTTCTGGTCGCGGCCACTTAGCCATCCGAACACCACTTCACTGAACCACATCATAACTTAACCACAACCGACCGGCAAAAATTTCTGACCTTTGATCTGAAAAATATTCACAGTAAGGAACTCCGTTTCGTTTTTTAAATATTTGTTTAAACACCTACAGATGCAAAATTTTTTTTCTGCAAGAATGCCATGCATTTATACAAGGTGAGTAAAATTTATACAGGATGGAAAAATCCTTTTTGTGACATAATTTCTAATCTAGTTATTGCCCATTGAATACTATTGTTTTAATCTTGTGGTTATACCAGGTTTGAGACGGTTATTTTGCACTGGTCATGTTTTAAAACAAATAAATATTCCTGTATGATAGATAATATATACAGTGGTTCAATTGTATAGGGTGGATGTATTTCATGACGTTTTTTGGTGTAATTCAAATTCATCTTCAGCATGCATATAAGTCACAATAAATGCTTTATGTTGTACCTGTAGCACATATTTTAAAAAAGTGAATATGTGCCTTAATGCTGTGGGACAAATATCGTTTAATCAAGTGTACATTCAGAAAATTGTTCCTGGTATACGTAATAAAACAGGACCCTATTTTTAAATGTTGAGAAATACAGGCTGATTACCTTCCATTTTTATCACCCTATAATGAATTTTTCAAAGGAAGGCTGGTTTTAGAATAGCCCCTACACGATTTACTTCTGACTACACTTTTTTTACTAATATTTTAATTATCTGAAACTGACATAGCATTAAGACACTTGAGCACCAAAGATTTTTGCTCTTCAGGTAGTTTTATTTCTGATCACCTGTATAATCAAAGTACACAATAATATGGGTTATATCTGCTGAAGCAACTTGCTTCCATACTAATGACTCAGGAATGATTTGACTCCCGAAAAATGTTAAAAATCTTTTTATACGTGTAAGTTTACACTTCAGATAAGCATAATTTTGATCACCCCTTTATATTTAAACCAAGGTCAGTGACTCTTTCTTCCTTTCTTGTTTGAAGGGCCTACGCAATACCTTCTGAATTGTGATCAAATCACGTCAGTAAAAAGAAAAACCACAACAGTTCCCACCATGACAAGAAAAATTTTAACTTTTTTGTTGTTCACCCTGTTTATTTCGGACCCACTGTATAATAAAGGTTGTGTACTTAGTGGCTTTGGATGATAGGAATATAAGCTTTCCCAAAATGTGTACTTTTAATGTCTAGGACTTGTATTGATAAATGAATACTCTGTATCGAATGCAAAAAGGCACAATTTTGTTCTCTTCTACCATGTAAATATAGCCCGGGAGCTGGTCCCCCGTTCCGTGATCCCCACAAGATCTCCTCCGACAGACCATGGTGTATCCTATATGGTCTAGTAAACCAGAAAAATGATGGACCTTTTAAAAAAAATGGATGCCTAGCCCCGCGAGACAGTAAATTGTGAGACGTCATCAAAATTTTTTTGGAGAAAAAATATGAAAGATTTCAATATGTATTTCTTGCATTATTCGGATTTAGCCCAGGAGAACATAATTTGGATTGAGCTTCACCTCATTGCGGAAATATTAGTTCGTTTCATTTATATCAGTTTTTTAAATATATTTCCCCATTGATGATGTCAAAACAAAAAATTTACGCACTTTTCTCATTTATGATTTTACTTGTTTTTTGCATGAAAAAGTAGCTATTTTCTCTGACCAAACATACTCTGCACCCATTTAACCCATCTTTTTAACTTATTTTATATTGCATAGGGATGCACTGAGCAAGAATATATGAATGTGTTATTCCAAATATATTTTTTTTTGTAGAGCTATGGACGAAAAATGATGACCGTCCATTCAAGATGGGGCCTTTGTGGGAAACAAACTTAGAAATATTTTGTACATTACTTATGTTAGCTGACCTTGCCATCTTTAATTCAGAAGATATTTGAACCTTTATCCCACTTCATAGATGAGTAATAGGCCCAAACGATCTATTTTTACATTGAGCCCTCTGTAAAATCCCCATTTAAAATGCCATGTTCTTTAAAATTGTGATTTCAATTGGACTATGAGTTTTCGAAAGGCAGGACACAGGGTTGTTATCCCCACGAGAATTCGTTAAAAAGAACCCGATGCTTATAATTTGATACCAGGAATAGCATGATCCTCTTCTTCCAGTGAAACAAAATAAGTAATAAAAATAAGTACCAACAAACTAGTGTGGCGTCACAATGACTCATATAAGTCCGTGAGCGGCAAAAATGGCATTT
This sequence comes from Ophioderma brevispina, assembly GCA_023653785.1. NCBI lineage: Eukaryota > Metazoa > Echinodermata > Ophiuroidea > Amphilepidida > Ophiodermatidae > Ophioderma > Ophioderma brevispina. The sequence continues at coordinate 9,914 of JAMKCH010009078.1, forward strand.
TCCACCAGAAAAATTTCGAAAATCCATTTTTTTGCGCTAAAAAGGGAGGGAGGAATGTCGGTTTAATGCGGGTTTTTCAATACTAAATGATGACAATTGGACTACAGAACATAGACTTGTAGGGGACCATTATGTGCATAATATTATAAAATGTACCAACAATATCTTTGGGGGGGGGAGCGCGCCACAACCACCCCCTCTTACCATTAGGACTTTGGACGCATACCCTGACCCCGGTGAAGATGCTACGTTTGCATTTGTTTTCGCATAATACCCAGAAAGGACGAGGGATTGATTACCTAGAAGCTTTAACGAAAGCTTCTGGCATTTCAGAGCATTAGGAACTATTGGGGTGGTGATTCCCCCCTCCCCGTAAGACGAGGTTAACTTTTATCTAACCAACATATCCATCGAAGTTGTTACCAATTCCTATAAAAGCATTCTAACAATTACGTAATGGTGTCAGATTGAAATCATTGCTATAGGGGTTTCTATTCTATCATAAAGGTACCATATATACGTCAATCGGAATCCAATCAAGAAACCACAAATTCCCCGATATTCCATGAAGCTAGACCAAGTTTCAATTTGAGCCAAAATGTACAAAAAAGAGGTTTTTTTTTTGACACATGTTGCTTTATATGCAGAAATGGATTTCTGCTATACATAGTAAGGTTCATGCTTATATCGTTCAGATTTTTTTCGTAAGAAAAACGTTGGAGGTAAATTGATGATTGACCCATATAGGACAATAGAAAAGGTAGGAGGTTGTATATCAGGCCAAAAGATCTCATCTGAAATTAAATAGCAAGCGAAATAAACTTTGCAACATTTTTCGAGATGAGGAACTCACACTATCTTTTAGCCACAACCGATCTCCAATCAGATATTGTTTCAGTGATATTTATCCTAGGCAGAGACTTGAAAACAGCAGAAAAATTAGAAAACTGCTATTAATAATAATTCGGCGACATTAATGAAGTGCTCAAGGACGTCGCTAATTAAATTTAAAACTGCTTCAACCTGAGATGAATCTCAGCTCAACACAACAAGTAAGTCCGAACAACCAGGGAAGATTAAGGAAAGAAGCCCGAGTTTATAATCCCCGGTTAGAAGCATGAGGAACCTGAAGTTCATTACGGAGAAAAACCAGCGAGGACCTGTATGGATCAGCAACCAATTCGGTTTTTTAAAGAAACTTGGGAGGTATTGGTGACAACGAGATATACCATTTCCACAAAGCAAGTCAACCAGTTGTTCAAGAATAAAGATATAATGTGGTTTCCCACGTTTTAAGATTTTGATATAAATATGAGATTTGACCATCGCTCCAAGCGGTGCTAGTCCTTATTGAGAGCAGATCCCAATATGACAGGATCGATCTTCATAGAATATTAATTGCAAATGGGACACATCCTCGCTTGTCTAGTTGTAAGATAGCCTATGGTCATTAATAATATTTGTCGGGGGTTCGGTTCCATCTAACTAGAAATTCTTTAAAATATTTAAGTCCAAAAGATAGGTGCCTAGTGCTATTTTCGGTTTGTAAGGGAAATGTCAGCGTTTGCCGCCGTTGCTGTGTTTAAATGGCTTTCAAGCATGGAACGAATATTTTTAGTTAAAAATATGTGCTTGAAATTTGAGTGTACCAGTATGTCAAAGAATTCTACTTCTAAATTATAAACAGGCCAAGAGGGGTGTCACTTCTGATAATGCCTTGTATGCTCCACTAGTTGGAGGTGCGAAAGCAAATGCTGAAAAGACCGACAAATTTGTTCTGATATAAAGAAACTGGGAGTCCCCTTTAAGTGTCCCAGCATAGAAATGCATGAATATAACGCGACCTTGTAGATAAGACCAAGACTAATGAGTATAAAAACATTACTTGGGATGGGGATCCGACTCTGTTTTATAGACTAATTCATTCGGTATGAGTTCAAAACAATAGGGAAGTATCAAAATTTAACCATGCATTGCATCAAATTGCACCCACATTGGATGAAATTGATAGTATTTTCCGTTTGAAGAGTGAAAAATGACAGAACCGAAACATCCAAATTACAATTACTTCATTCATTAGCATTTGCTGGTAACAGTGCAGCTTCGTTGGATCTTAATCCTATTTCATTACTCTCAGTGTTGAGTCCTGATTTTCAGAATATTAAAGCGGGCCGGGGGGCGTTCATCCTCGGTCCACAGAGGTTCATATTGTCAATCAATCAAAACCAAGCGTGGCCATTTAGTAGCTTCAGAAAAAGTCACCAGGTAAGCATTTTGTTCAAACTCCCCCACTTGCAATGTCGTACACTATATCATCTCCACAGTTTAATAACAGGATCAATGGTGCACGTTCGTGCAACATTTCTTCCAATCATACTCATACCAGAGCAGAGGTCATTCATGCACCAAAAGACGTAATCTGCCATCGCGCCACCTTAAACTCCTCCATTTATCAAACAACTAATCAGACACACCATAAGGAACTCCTATTTTGTACTACATTGTGAAACCTGGGTACTTTGACAGCGTTCATTTGGTTGACGTTTTTGCCCAATTACCCCTGACCGCACATATAAACACTCGTTGTGAAAGACCCATGAAGGTCAGTGCGGTCCTCTGGGGGAATCAATGGTGAGGTGGAAATGGCAACCAGCCTTTTTCCGATGTCTCGGTCCTTTTAAGGGTTGTCTTTACCAGCACATCATAGAAGTGAACCATCCAGTGAAGAATATGAAAAAAACATGTGATATTACTGACTCTAATGTTTCTGAAACTACTGAGCATCACGACTCTGTCTTGAGATGGTCAATGTTGAACATCTGAATTCCGAGGCTGACGTGTCTGGTCATTTGAATATATTGTGGAAATTAGGGTAAACAATGACATTGAGCTTGATATATTGAAATGGATGAAGATCAGCAAAGTGGCACTCTCAACAATGACGATGATTTAACGGCCCTTGAGAATGAATTAAGGTACATCTCCCGAACGTCCCTTGCTGCATATAATTACACTTTTGAAAAAAGTTACGGAGCGGACCCTCCATGTGGAAATTGGATATAGATTAACTAGAAAATAACGCTTAGCTCCTTTTTTGCGGTTGATCGTCAGATTTTCCACTTGGTACTTTAGGGAATAGATGGAATTGATGTTTTTCCATTTTTTTCCTTAAAAAAACCAAGGTAGGTTATGTTGTTTGCTAGCAAGATCAAGCTACACAGAAAAACAGGGACCAGCTTGAGGTTAAAATCAACAATTATGCTATTGAGCAGGTAAACAGTTTTAAATATTTTGGGTTTTATTTGGATCACATTGGAATCCTGGGTTGTTAGCCATATCATCATATTCAACAGCACCAGTCAAAGAAAATTGGGTGGTGGTTTTATATACAGGACCAGGTATTTTCTTAATGAAAATGTGTTAAGGATTATCTATGATTCTCTTATAGTTTCCCACCTTGATTAATTGGATTCGTATGGGGAAATGCTGTCAAAATATACTGTTAAGTTTGAACAAGCTCAAAGTAGGGCTGGTAGGACAATTTCTGAGGGTTAATAGATATTTCACTAAACATTTGCTCAGTTGCCTTGGGTGGGCTAACCCGTCCTAATAGACGTGCCAACCATCTTCATGTTATGATGTACAAATGCATGGCGGGGCAGGTCACCAGTTACTTGTGCATCTTTTGATCGAAAAAAAACAATATCTGATACTTCAAAGTCAGTACAAGAGGTAGCACTCAGGTAATCTCAGGACCATCGAGACCCAAATAACATGTGCTGTAAAGAACTTTTAAGTACCTTGGCTCTTGGCATGGAATGAGCTTCCCTCTGCTGTTAAATTCCCATTACCAACAAGTAAAAGTTTTTTAAAGATCGTCTAAAAATCTCATTTGAACTCCTCTCATCATGTTTAAGTTTTCTTTAATATTTAATGCACTATATTTATCCTTGTTCTATGTCGTCATGCAATGTGCAGTATGTCATTATGACTTTTAATTTTTTAACAACATTGTGGTTTTTTGTGTAACCTTTTTTGTAATCTTGGCTGGTTTAGGGCTTGAGTGTGGTCGGTGGTATGTTTTAGGTCAGGATGAGTATTGTGTGTGAGGGTGTGTTTGTGTGTGTGTGTTTGTTAGGGTGAGCGTTGTGTTCGTAGTTTGTGAATGGTGGTTTTGTGTTAGTGTGGGTGTTGTGGTTGTTGTTGGGGTTTTACGTGTATGTTTTCGTTCTTATTTGTGTGTTGCACTTTTGTGGGTGTGCGTGCGTGTGTTTTGAGCAAGGCATTGGTGGCCTTTTTTGGTGAATTGTGCTGGGTAGGTGGGTGGGTATGAAGGTGGGAATCATCTTTCTTTTTTTTATGCTTATAGATAATTTATATTTTTATGTGTTTAAGTTTAGTTTTTTAAGATGTTTTGTCTTTTATGTATGGCCTATGGCCACCTGGGTAACCATGGGTAGCAATGCTGTGCATTGAATGGTCTCCCCAGGTTTGTAATAAAATCGAATAAATAAATAATAAATAAATAAATAATGTTAAACAAAACACCTATGTCCTCCACAGTTTGGTTTAAATGGTTAAATGTGATACATTATCTTGTAAAATTTTGAACTCATTTTATTGTAATCCTTGGTGTGAGGGACGTGTACTTTTAAGTAAAAAACATTGGTAAAGCTTACTGGAGGTTACATAACAGGAATTAAAAGCCACATGATCTTGTATACAGATGGTCTTTGGGAGTCTGCTAGGAGGCTCTAATCAAGAACCTTGACAATTGAGCGTTTGTGTTTTTTCGTTCTCTTCCCCTCTCCAAGTAGAAGTCTAATCCTGATGCATGTGCACAAGCATTTGATCACTATCTTGGAACACTTCAACTCATTTCCAACATGTCTAGACTAGCAGATGCTTATTTTAAGAGCATCAAGTAATATTGGTTCTCCAATGCATGGACGGCCATTTAAAGGATCTGTCAAACAAATTCTCTCTAAATAATAACCCGGCCATACCACTTGTCATGGTGATAGTGTGAAAGGTCATCAAATATTCCGATAATGGGGGGGGCGTTGAGTTGTTGGTGGCAAACTATTGGATATTCTTGAGGTGTAAAGCATTAAAATTAAGACATAATACCATTTCCTTTTCATATAAGCAAAAATGGTCAGCCAACAACAACGCGTTTTGTAATATTTTTAGGCTAAAAATTGAAACTCGACGTATTTTAAGTGAATAAGGGCAAAATTTGGGATGTCTTAGGGTTATACGTCAAACGGTTGTATGATCGTAGTTATTTGATACAATAAAAAGAAGAGATCCATAGCTATAACATTGGTACTAAATGTACTACCATTGGTATTATTTTGTTGGCATAGACTCCGATGGAATAACAATTACAGAAATACCCCTTAGACGGTGAATTAAACCTTCGTCCCTTACGGGGGGTGGGGGGGGGGGGTTCCACAGTAAACTTACTTCCGGTGCACTAAATGGCCAAATGGTTTCAAAAAAGCTCCAGGAATTGTTTTCTCATCCTTTCTGGTCATTTTATCGAAAAAAGTAAAGTATAGCCCCTGCCCGCGGGGTTAAGGTATTCCGCCAATGTCCAAGGGGAGGGGTGGTGGTTGCTACCCAGATGAATTTATGCTACATTTTGAAACTATTCTCACAGTATGGCTCTAAACGCTATTTTTATGTAATTTTATCAATTGCCATCAATAGAACTGGAAAACCCGCATGCAATCCGATATCCCTAACTGTATTAGCGCCACTCGCGACTTTGTGACGTCATTGTGACGCTATACTAGATATGTTGGTATTTTCTTTCGTTAAAAGCTTCTATGTAATCCTTTCTGGTTATTTTCGCGGAAAACAAATGCAAAGGTAGAACCTTCACCGTTGTTAGGGTATGCCGTTGAAGTCGAAGGTTAAGAGGTGGGTGTTGCCATCAAAAGAGTAATTTTGGACCTTTTTTATAAATTTAATGCACATTATAGCTCTAAAAAGTCTATGTTTTTGTAAGAGCTAGTCAATTGTCATCATTTAGTGCTGAAAACCGCATGAAAATCGGAAAATGGATTCCGTAAAAATGGATTTTCGAAATTTTCTGTGGAAAAGCTTATTTCCGGCTCGCGGAGTTTATAGTCATTGTGACTCCACACAGGTATTTGGTACTTATTTGTACTTATTTTGGTGATCATGGAAAGAGAGGATCATAGCTATTCACTGGTATCACAAATCATAAGCATCGGTGTCATTAATCACGAATTCTCAAGGGGTACCACCCTGTCTTGCCTTCCTAAAGCTCATAGTCACTTGAAATCACATTTTTAAGAAAATGGCATTTTAATTGGGGATTTTACATAGGGCTCAAGTAAAAATGGATCATTTTTGGCTTATTACTCATCTATTACGTAGGCTAAAGGTTCAAATATGCTTAGAAATTAAAGATGGCAATGGGTCAGCTACCCTCTTAATGTAACAACAAATTGTCGAATTTTTTTTACCCCAAAGGTCATCTTAATGACGTCATCATTTTTCTGTCATATCTCTAAAAAATATATTTTGGAATAAACATTCCTATTCTGTCTCAGTACATCCGAATGCATATAAAATAGTTAAAAAGATGGGTTAAATGGTTGCAGCAGCATGTTTGTCAGAGAAAATAGCTACTTTTTATGGCCAAAACCAAGTAAAATCAGAAATTGAGAAAATCGCCGTTTAAAGGTTTGTATTTGTACATAGTCAATGGGGAAAAATATTTAAACTTATTAAAAATGAAACGAAATAATATTTGCGAATGAGGTGAAGATAATAAACAAATATTTATCTGGGCTATCCGAATATGCAAGAAATAAATAATTGAAATTTTACATATTTTTCTCCAAATTTTGATTACGTCATCAAAATGCGTCATCGGGGCTATGCATCCCAATTTTTTTTAAAGGTCATCATTTTTCTGGTTACTAACCAATAGGATACAACCATGGTCATGTCGGAGGATCCAGGGGGGATGCACGGTACCGGGGACGCTCACGGGCTAATAGTTTTTAGGACCAATTATGAAATGCGACCTGTGAACAATCCATTAGTTGTATTGATCACATAATCTGTACTACACCATAAGGTGTTTGTTGCCAAGTGGCGTCATACCGATAGTCTCTGTGACCAATTTCTGATATTTTGCACCAGAAAGGCGAAGTCAAGTTTGAACCTACAATAACATAAAACGTTTCCTATAAGATCTATTAAACATTAAGTGCCGAAGTTCTATCCAGCTATCTTGATAACTGTGATTTGTCATCAGTCCTGAATTCCCACTGTGTCAATACTGCTTGGAATAAATTCAAACTGGTCTTGAACACCGTTTGCACCCCAAACGTGTCATCCGTATTAAACAGCGTACTGAGCCCTGGATGACCTCAAGCATATTAGACATGATCATGACCAGAGACAATCTCCGTTATCGGCTGGATAGAGGATTCTCTGATGTATCATAAAACGAATACACCACTTTACGTAAATTAACTCAGAGGGGGGGGGGCACATAGGGCACTACCTAAAAATCTAAAGCCTCGTATTTTCAAGGCTAAACTAGATGAAAGTCAAAGTGACCCCAAAAAAATTATGGCAGCAATTAAGTCTGGTTATATTTCTAATCTGGCAATCAAAGGTAAAATTGTTTCTCAATATTAACGGTGAGCTTTGTCATATACTCGATCTAGTTGTGGACTAATAAAACACAACGCATTTTTTTCAACAATTGCTCACACCTTGGTCAGTAAACTTCCTTCCTTTCCAAGTGTTTCTGGAGCAATTGACTGGATCTTTCGTTGAGTTCTACAATAAAGGAGTTATTCCCAGTTGCTGCTTGTAAATATTATACAACCATTACTGAGGAATTCATTTATAAGACCCAATTCACATAGCAGGTTCCTGTTATAACTGACTCAATGTATAGACTGCATACAGTGCTATCGTACTGCATACAGTGCTATCGTACTGCATACAGTGCTATACAGCAGGTACCAGTGGAACGGGTTGACTGTTCCCTAACGTATTATTGTACACCGTATTGCCAACCTGGACTTGGTAATGTTTCTCTTTACTCAAAATAATATTGAACTCACATTTTATTTTAAAGGCCATGGTTGGATTCCCCCCCCCCCCCCCCCCCCCCCCCCACCCCCCCCCCCCCCCCCCCTCGAAATTTGATACCTGCATTATAAATCGATGCTCTTATCCACTACCCTAGCGAGGGAGATGTGGGAGGTGATAGATTTTAATCCTACATAAGCGTTACGGATAAAGCTATAATACTATTTGATATGATAGCACTGTATTCAGTGTATACATTGAGTCGTTATAACAGGTACCCGTGCTGCATAGCACTAGCATTTACCAGTTATAACATGTTTCTGCTAATGTGAATTGGTTGTTTATAAGGAGTTACAGGGTTTAGAAGTTAACAAAGGAGCCGGGCTCGATGAAATTGCTCCTAGATTTCTGAAGATTGGAGCTTACCAACTTACTCCTTTGATTACTCACATCGTGAACTTATTCGATAGTCACCAGCACTGTTCCAGATGATATGAAGTCTGCCAAAGTCATCTCTTTGTTTGGGAAATTGTTGGGAATTACCGCCCGGTTAGCATTTTTGATTTTGTTGTTCTAAATGTTAGAAACATGTGTTTACCTTCAGGTGTGAGGAGTATCTGTTCTGCTAATTTACTTTATCAATATCAATCCGAATTTCGTTAAGGTTATTCCACTGACAATGTCTGATTTTGTTCTCCAGATTATATTAGACAGCAAATCTCCATGGGTAAATTTTTGGGCTGGTTTTGCTTTGATGTGCAAAAAACTTTTGACAGCGTGAACCATCAAATCATTGTCAACACCTTGAGGCTATGGTAATTGACCCAAGTTGGTTTCGCTTTTGCTTATGCTTCTGCCCTTAGTTCAAGTTCAACACCCCTAAGTGGGGAAAAAAAATTGACAGGGATGATGTGTGGTGCTATGGATGTGATATACTTGAAGTGTTGCTTTAGTTGCTATTTTGAAAATTTAGGATCACTGATGGAAACAATTGATTGTGGTAGTAAGTTCCACTCGGTGACTGTGCGTGGAATAAAGGTGTACTTATATGTGTCTAAGGATGCACGGATGTTAATACAAGATTATATGGGTTTTGCGAGTGGGGCGTCGTACCAGGTGCCGCAGGTTTTTGACAGGGATGGCAAGGTCACCCCTGGCAGGCTTTCTGGAAACAAGCAAGAGCTGGTTTGAATTTATCCTGGTGGTAAGGAGTTGCCATCAAGGTCCTTGTAGTCATTTGAAACACTGCTCAGCTGGTCGTCATTATTTAATCAAAGCGAGCAGACGCCCGCTGTACTCCTTCCAGGATTTGTGATGAGCTGGAATGTGTAAGGGTCCCATACTACACACTGCAGTACTCAAGTGAATGTCTCAACTAAAGTGGAAATATGCCAGTGCTTGATATCTTTGTACAACAGTAAGGTTTCTTTTGATGAAACCAAGATTTCTATTACCTTTAGGAAGATACACTTAATATGGTTATCAATTTCATATTAGCAGAGGATAATCACACCTAAATATGAGTGGGAAGTGGTTTCCTGGAGAACCTGATTATTGAGTGTATATTTTTGTGTAGTGGGAGTTTTGAGTTGGTGCATCTTTAAAGTGAAGCACTTGTCAGTATTAAATGACATCTGCCACTTGCGCTCCCAGATACTTAGTCTGTCCAAGTCAGTCTGAAGAAGGTCAGCGTCATGGTCATTGCAGATGGTCTGTATATGAACAGTCTCATCTGCAAACAATTCCGTACGGTGGATGTGAAGCTGGTTGGGAGGTCATTGATAGATACTAGAAATAGAAGTGGGCCGAGTACCGTGCCTTGCGGAAAGCCAGATTTTGACAGGTACCCATTCCGAATGCTCACCACCCACAACAACCCTCTGCTTTCTAAGCATCAGGAAGTTGAATCCAGTTAAGGGTCGTCCTCGAATGCCATAATGGTCCAACTTCAGCAGAGCCGTTGTGTAGGTACTACATCCAAAAGCCTTGCTGAGTCCATATGATCACGTCTGTTGTTGCCGCACTTGTCGAGGGCACTGGCAAAGTCATTAGTTGTCAGGACATTGGGAATCGCACGATCTCGATTACGGCGAAAGCCAGGTTGTTGGTCGGCAAGATATCAAAAGGTCTAAGATGATGCATAAGTTCGAATGAACTACATGCTCCATCACCTTGCGACATATAGATGTCAACGACACAGGTCTATAGTTGCTAGGCTTTGTGCGATCTCCTTTTTGAAGATTGGAGAAATATTGGCGCATCTCCAATCCTGCGGTAGTCACCGGTCTCAAGAGAACTCCGAAAGATGGTCGCCAGGGCGGGCGCGATTTCTTTAGCACCATTATAAGGATGCGTGCTGAGACGTTGTCAGGTCCTGTGGCTTTGTTTGGGGGTCTAAGTCCCGTCAGTAGCTTTAAATACCATGCAGTTAGTGAAAATGGGGCATGTCGGGAAAATAGGATTGTGGCATTTTAGGCCAATGTAACCAGGTTTTCTGTGAAAAAAACTGGACTTAAATTGTTGTGATTTAAAGCGTCAGCTTTCAAGGAATTATCTGACACAAGATTGTTGGATTGTTTGAGAGTTGAATAACAAAAGAATCTTTTTTTCAGGTTTTAATGAAAGAGAAAAATTTCTGAGAGGGTAGCACGGTTATTTCAATCCTATATCCAACAGACATCAGCTGGTGTGCATCGATGGTGGTGTGTAATTCAGTGTTAGACAGCTTTTTCTTGTGGCGTGCCACCAGGGAGCTGTTGGGGCCCACTGCTCTATTATGTTATAGCACTGACATGGAAACTTTGGTGCACAACAGGCTGCTTCTGTATGCGGATGATAGTGTGATTATTTTATCTCATAGTGATCCCGAGGTCATTTCTCGTAGTCGATTTCAGATTTAGAATCATGCAACAAGTGGCTAATATCCAATAAGCTTTCACTTCATGTTGGGAGACCGAATGCATTTGGAACCAGAACACAAACTTGGGTCGGGATACGGATGGTTCATTTTTTTTCATGATCAAATTATCAAAGCCCAGGATGAATCAAATATTTGGGTGTTACACTGAACCAATGCTGTTTCTGGAGGACACCATGGTAGTAAATTCTGTCATAAACAAAGTAAGTAACTCAAAATTATGTATAAACACTCACAGTACATCAATCAAGATATTACGGAGAATTGTGCTCAAGAACCACCTTCCTCTCCCCTCTAATTGCCTCCCTCTTTTACAATGTCATATCGATTATTGCTGTGACACTTCCTGGTATTCAGCCTGGTCTCCAACAAAGAATCCCATCAGCGCAAATTACATGTTCTCAAAATAAAAATGGCTCGTTTTGAATTCCATTTGTCTCACCGAGAGAACAAATGGTCAGGTCACTTAGATTCAATTACAACTGTGAATATTCAAGACAGAGTACAACACACCTGCGCCTCAATCAAATGTTATTTATGTCTTTCATTGCAAAGGGTCCAAACTTACTTACAGCATTTTTACAGAATATAAAAATACTCATAATTATCGCAAAAGATCTTAGTTCATTCAATTTTCATGTCCCCAGAGTTAATGGTCTTGCTTCAAGTCTTGCTTTTTATATCATGGAACCCTGACTGGACTCATTACCAGCGACAATCAAGTCCATTGACCCACCAAAGAATTCCTTTAATACCAGTCAAGATTCATTGTCTACTATGGCAATGAACAAGAATGGCTGAATCTGTATACTTCTTCCTGGGCGTCTCCCCTCTTCGGAATTTTGGATATGCCTTTCTGCAGGCACTAGTTTTGTTGGGACCCCATTGGAAAATAAGTTGGCATATTCAGCCAACTTATGGGCTATCATGGCTTATCGACTTGGTTGTCTGTGGTTTTGTGCTACTGAAATAAGTTCTCAGTAGGTACGTGCTATTTTGTATTGGTTGTCATTTTGCCGAACAATAAGAATATAAAAATCAATAAATGTCTGAAACACTATTAACCTAAGCATTCACTCTTGTTAACTTATAGAGGTTTATTCTGTTACAAAAAGATGAATGTGTGAGGACAAAGGATCATTTCAAAAGTCCACTACTTAGTTAATTAGCTAAAAATTAGATTAATATGTATGCAATCATGGCATGCAATACATGCATACCCGCACACATGCATACGCAATGCATGACACCACCATGCGCGCACACCACACACATACATTCAGACCTATACACATACATACATATACTAAACCAAACACACACAAATTGGTCTTGGTCTTGACTCTGAGCAAGAGAATTGTTCAATTGTTATTGTTTTGACTTTTGTTTACAACACACACACAAACCATGTAGGCACACAACTACACACATGATGAACAGCCAAAGAGGACAGGAATCGCCATTGGACACACATCACACCACACAAGGGAAATTCCAGTTGACCTACAATGAACATAAAACAGTTTCTATAAGATCTATGAAACATTATAGTGCCGAAGTTCTATCCAGCTATCTTGATAACTGTGATTTGTCATCAGTCCTGAATTCCCACTGTGTCAATACTGCTTGGAATAAATTCAAACTGGTCTTGAACACCGTTTGCACCCAAACGTGTCATCCGTATTAAACAGCGTACTGAGCCCTGGATGACCTCAAGCATATTAGACATGATCAGGACCAGAGACAATCTCCGTTATCGGCTGGATAGAGGATTCTCTGATGTATCATACAACGAATACACCACTTTACGTAATTTAACTCAGAGGGAAATAAAGAAAAAAGCTAAAGCCTCTTATTTTCAGTCTAAACTAGATGAAAGTCAAAGTGACCCCAAAAAAATTATGGCAGCAATTAAGTCTTGGTTATAGTTCTAAATCGGCAAGCAAAGGTAAAATTGTTCTCAATATTAACGGTGAGCTTTGTCATGATACTCGATCTATTTGTGACTATATCAACTCATTTTTTTTCAACAATTGCTCACACCTTGGTCAGTAAACTTCCTTCCTTTCCAAGTGTTTCTGGAGCAGTGACTGGATCTTTCGTTGAGTTCTACAAAAATAAAGGAGTTATTCCCAGTGGCTTTTATATATTATACAACCAGTTACTGAGGAATTCATTTATAAGACCCAATTCACATAGCAGGAACCTGTTATAACTGGTAGATGCTATTCAGCAGGTACCTGTTATAACTGACTCAATGTATACACTGCATACAGTGCTATACAGCAGGTACCAGTGGAACGGGTTACTGTTCCTAACGTATTATTGTACACGCGTATTTCCAACCCTGGACTTAGTAATGTTTCTCTTTACTCTAAAATAATATTGAAATACATTTATTTTAAAAAGGCCATGGTTGGATTCGAAACTGTGATACCTGCATTATAAATCGATGCTCTTATCCACTACACTAGCGAGGGAGGATGTGGGAGGTGATAGATTTTAATCCTACATAAGCTTTACGGAATAAAGCTATAATACTATTGTGATATGATAGCACTGTATGCAGTGTATACATTGAGTCGTTATAACAGGTACCTGCTGCATAGCAATAGCATTTACCAGTTATAACAGGTTCCTGCTATGTGAATTGGTTGTTTATAAGGAGTTATCAGGTTTAGAAGTAAACAAAGGAGCCGGGCTCGATGAAATTGCTCCTAGATTTCTGAAAGATGGAGCTTACCAACTTACTCCTTTGATTACTCACATCGTGAACTTATCGATAGTCACCAGCACTGTTCCAGATGATGTGAAGTCTGCCAAAGTCATCTCTTTGTTTGGGAATTGTTGGGAATTACCGCCCGGTTAGCATTTTGAGTTGTGTTTCTAAAATGTTAGAAACATGTGTTTACCTTCAGGTTGAGGATTATCTTAGTTCTGCGAATTTACTTTATCAATATCAATCCGGATTTCGTTCAGGTTATTCCACTGAAACATGTCTGATTTTTCTTACAGATTATATCAGACAGCAAATCTCCATGGGTAAATTTGTGGGCATGGTTTTGCTTGATGTGCAAAAAACTTTTGACAGCGTGAACCATCAAATCCTTTGTCAAAAACTTGAGGCTATGGGAATTGACCCAAGTTGGTTCAAATCCTATTTATCCAACAGACATCAGCTGGTGTGCATCGATGGTGTTAATTCCAGTCTTAGACAGCTTTCTTGTGGCGTGCCACCAGGGAGCTTGTTGGGCCCACTGCTCTACTTATGTTATAGCAATGACATGGAAACTTTGGTGCACAACAGGCTGCTTCTGTATGCGGATGATAGTGTGATTATTTTATCTCATAGTGATCCCGAGGTCATGTCTCGTAGTCTAATTTCAGATTTAGAATCATGCAACAAGTGGCTAATATCCAATAAGCTTTCACTTCATGTTGGGAAGACCGAATGCATTTGGAACCAGAACACAACTTGGTCGGATTACGGATTTTCATCTTTCTTACAATGATCAAATTATCAAAGCCAAGATTGAATCAAATATTTGGGTGTTACACTTGACCAATGCCTGTCTGGAGACACCATGGTAAATTCTGTCATAAACAAAGTTACAGGTAAACTCAAATTTCTTTATAAACACTCCCAGTACCTCAATCAGATATTACGGAAGAATCTGTGCTCAGCTCTTTTACAATGTCATATCGATTATTGCTGCACTTCCTGGTATTCAGGTCTCAACATATCCCATCAGCGCAAATTACAGGTTCTCCAAAATAAAATGGCTCGTTTTGTACTCAATTTGTCTCCCCGAGAACACATTGGTCAGGTTCACTTAGATTCAATTACACTGTTGAATATTCAAGACAGAGTCAAACACCTGCGCCTCAATCACATGTTTAATGTCTTTCATTCAAAGGGTCCAACTTACTTACAGCATTTTTTTACCAGAATATCAAATACTCATAATTATCGCACAAGATCTAGTTCATTCAATTTTCATGTCCCCAGAGTTACTGGTCTTGCTTCCAAGTCTTTCTTTTTCTATCATGGAACCCTTGACTCATTACCAGATACCATCAAGTCCATTGACCACAAGAATTCCTTTAAATACCAGGTCAAGATTCATTTGTCTACTATGGCAATGAACCAAGAATTGGCTGAATATGTCTAGCTTATCTCCTTGGCGTCTCCTCCTCTTTCGTAATTTTGAGCTTATTGCCTTTCTGCAGGCACTAGTTTTTGTTTGGGACCCCATTGGAAATAAGTTGGCATATTCAGCCAACTTTATGGGCTATCCTGGCTTATCGACTTGGTTGTCTGTTGTTTGTGTGCTACTGAATAAGTCTCATTAGTACTTGCTATTTTTGTATTGTTTGTCGATTTTGCCGAATAAAGAATAAATAAATGAATAAATGTCTGAAACACTATTAACCTAAGCATTCACTCTTGTTATAATTATATAGGTTTATTCTGTTAACAAAAAGCTGAAGTGTGAGGACAAAGGATCACTTTTCAAAAGTCCACTAATTAGTTAATTAGCTAAATTAGCTAATATGTATGCAATCATGCATGCAATACATGCATACACGCACACATTCATACGCATGCATGCACGCACGCATGCGCGCACACACACACACATCTTCATAATGATACACACAAACCTATCACACACACACAAATTGGTTTCTTGGTCTTGCTCTGAGCAAAGAGATTTGTTCAATTGTTAATTCTTATTTTTGACATTTGTTTACAACACACACACACATGTAGGCACACACCTACACACATGATGACAGCCAAAGAGACAGGAATAGACATGGACACACATACACACACACACAGGGAAATTCCAGACATTTATTTTAAATTGAGAAAGAATTTGGATTTTACATGGGTAGAGGATATTATACTAGCAGTCACTTAGTGTCAAATTATATTCGGAGGAAATATAAACCATTTTTAAATTACTCATGTACAGAAATGCTGCATTATATTAATGCTATATAACATATCTTAAAACTACTAGTACTAGCAGATTGCAAAATGCACAACTGACCAGAGGTTCTGAGTGTGTTACACCAACAGACATGGGGTGTGTCCTTGCTAAGTCTGTGAGTAGCTAGTGTAAATAAACATGCCAGCACACTGACTAACACAACTAAGGTAAAACATTAGGCTGCAAATGCATCAAGGCTAGCATTATTAACATATAACAGCTAGGACAAGTGATGCTGCATGCAAAAAAATGCCTACTAATTGTCATCTTGGAAATCAGGGTAAAAATACAAAAAGTACCCCCAAAACCCAATTTGAACTCAAATTTCAAAAATTTGTTGCATAGAAAGCACCAGCAATTTCAATACTTGCATAACTGTGATTTTCACAAGAATTGAACAAGATACAAAAGACTAGTTTCTATTTTAGTGGCTGCCCTTGACTCTAAATCTTCTACTCGATGGGAAAAGCCTATCTATTGATAGGCTGACAAAAAATTGTTTTTCCTTGATTCAGCTTCAACCTAATTTTTTAGGCACCAGACTGTAATCTTGCACGCAAGATAAATGACAAGGTAACATACAAGGTCATCACCAGTAATTGTCGGGTTATAAGATGGCATAGATTGAACATCGGCGGCATATATATGATCTTTAGACCCATGTTTTTGAATAATGTGACCCACTCTGCGAGTGTAGTACGTGAAAGCCTGGGCCCAATACCGAACTGCCTGGGAAATGTCTATTTCCTCATCGAATTTGTCCACTGTACAGGCAACTGGGAACTATGGATCTGGGAGTACTTTCCCCCCTTTCCAAACATTCCTAACAACATGGATACCCCCTTTCTAGGGAGTTTCTTGGCTAAACCAATTGTGACAATTCCAGAAACCACGTCTGATTTCAAATTCATTTGTGAAGAGGACACTAATACAATCCATACCTATCCACTTCCCCTGAATCATGCACTCAGTTCCGTGTGGAACTCTCATATCAAAGGAAGGTGGCATCTTCCAATAAAAAGTCATTAGACTGTGTGCACAGCACGTGGTCCTCGCTGATTCAGGGTTTTGGATCTAAACTATCACCATGAGTGCACAAAATCCCTCCAAAACAAAAGGCTTAAAGTCAGCCCTTACTTTTTCTGTGTCAATTCCCTTTTGGTGGAATTTCTTGTTTCTGACAGAATAATGCACTTTTGACGCCTCAAAGTAACTGCACAACCATTGGTTTTGACTCACCCTTTTGGGCTCCCTCCTTTTGGGTGGATAGCCATGAATCTCCCAACACGCGTGACTTTGTATGTCCTGACTTGTTTACAGTGATGTCATGTGAACTGTGATTTGGGTCCCATCCCATGCTTTTGATTGGCCCCATTTTCTTTGCTTCCCCTTTTCCTGAGTGGCACTACTAAACCGGATGAGATGCTTTGTTTAAACCCGACTTATTGTTGTATTTGTTGTACGTATATTATTTGGCTAGGCCTACTATATTATTTAGTTTGGCGCAGTCAAAGCATAGTCGTCGGCCTTCAGGGCTGCTTCACTCAAACTGTCCAATTTTGTTTTGCATCCATATGTTTTTGATTATCTGGATGTAGACACTGTTTGAACTCTTCAACTAACATCAGCTCCCTAAGTTGACCCAAATTTGCCCAACTTCTTTTTGAGAGAAGCCAGCGAACAAACATTTGTTCCTTTACCTCGTTCAAATTCAACATGTGTCTGGTCATCCGTTTTTCTGACAAGACCTGAATTTTTTGTCTATATGCCTCGGGCACCAATTCTTAATGCTTTGAGCACTGCCTGCTTACCTCGTCATAATCACTACATCTAATCTAATGACATGGCCGAATATATTCTCGTGCTTTACCAATAAACACTGACTGTAGTAACAAGTTCCAAGATTCCTTGGGCCAATTCAAGCTATTGGCAATTTTCTCAGAGTTTAATAAGTATTTGTCTAATTCTTGTTCCTGAAATTTTGGAACCAGGGGCGAATATTTTTCACCGCATCAAAACCAGAGGGTTTGGAAGAGTCTGATGAACTAGCCTGTAGTTTTAGTTTTTCTAACTCTAGTTGAGCTTCAAGCTCTTTTTTTTCATATCCATTTGCATTTGCACTTCCATCTCTTTTTGTCTCATTTAATTTTGCATTTTCATTTCTAATTCCTTAAGCTTCTCTTTTTGCTGCATTTTCATTTTTTCTTTTTCTAATTCAATTTCCTTTTCTTTCTGTTCCTTTTGAATTTGCATTTCTATTTCTTTTTGCTTTTGTTCAATTTCCATTTTTTTTTTAAATTCTATTTCTAATTCCTTTTGAATCACAAGTTCTTTCAACTTGAATTCATCACGTTCACCTTGTTACTGAACTGCCTGAATCCTCTCCAAAAAAAGTTTCATCCCAAACATCTTCCTGGACTAAGGTCTTAAGTTATTTTTATAACCTGTTTTCTCATGGCATGTTTTGCCTCAAGTCCTAAGTGCTTGGCTAGTTTCATTAACTCAGGCTTTTTCAGCTCATCAAACTTCTCCCAAGTTATTTGCCCAATGAACTCTTCTGGATTAAAATCCATTGTGGTTAGATGTACTCTACACGCAAGTATCTATTCCGACTTGAACCAACTACACAGTAGTACAGTACTACACACAAAATTGTGTAGCCAAACTGTGCACACTGGGTGAATAATAACACACTTTTAATGTGTAAATTCTGAAGAACATGACGACCAATTTCTCTAAATTCAATGTCCGAAACCGAGCCACCCAATTCTGTTTTTGGCTTTGTAGGCGTCAAATGTCAGAAATAACCTTTCCAAACACAAATAAATGAGTCCTTGTACGCAGGTTATCTGAATGTATAATTAACAGATTTATTGATTTTTAATGTCTGGTTTACAAGAATTTGGTCATGTCCAAACAATATACATATAATAAATTCACACAATATTAAACGATATCCTTATTAGAGTCCACAATATCCCCCAAGTTGAACTAAACGTTGCAGCTCAACCGAGACTAGGTCTTCACAGCGAAGACGTCAAAATGACAGCGCATCAGTTCCACTAAACATACCATGGTATACTCACCCCATGCGAATCTTCTGGTCTTGAAGTAATTTTTTAGGTTTTTTTCCACAGTTTCAGACGACGGGGGTTTCACTCGACGACACTAACATTCCAAAAACTCCAGAGTATATCCTACCACATCAGTCTGTCGCTAAGTGTCCTCATATAGGACCATAACCCAACTGGAATTCACGTTGATGTACAAAAACTGAAGCGAATATTTGCTTAAGAAGACGCCAGCAAACCAGGTTAGGCTTATCAGCTCCGGTGGCATCCAATATATTACTTTAAATCCTGCATTAGAAACTCAATCTACCATTTTTGTAATTAAAATTAAAAAAAAAAAAAAAACTTAATTATTAATTTAGAATTGTCCACAAATCCTTGGCCTAATTAATACCTTCAAAGCGGTCCTTAATTTCGGCGCGGAGCGCGCTCCGGTCCGCGTATTTTCTTTTCAGCAACTTAAGTACATACAGAAGTACAAATTTTGGTGCGTGACCTTTATTTAGGAAATCGCCCGACACACACACTTATAAACAATCATCTGTCACAAAATAATAGCCCAGTTTACACTATATGCATTTTTATGCATGAATTTATTCCACATCTGGTTTTCTACAGTTAATTAAACCAGCTTCAAGTTAAGTGTGCTAATGGTCATGTGTTTTATTGAATTAACCACCCAATAGGTCTACCTCAGCAAATTGCGCTAGTGCGCAGTGTGCTTATGTAGTGTGTCCGCGTGCGCGATGCGTGTAAATCATGCGTGCCTTAATTTATATGTTTAATATAACTAATATAATTAAGTCATTCACTATACGTTATACCAACAAGTATTTGAGCCACCAAATTTTATATCATAATTTTAATTTTTTCTCCGGGTGGCGAAAATATAACGTTGCATAGATTCCGTTCATCAATCCATACACTCTCAAGAGGTTTGTTAATCAAAACTGAAAGGAGTCACTTGAATGTTTTTAATGTGTAAGTATTTTGTATGTTTTATTTTTTTATTGTCTGTGTCCTACACACGTATGTTTGTGTGTGCATGCCCTAAAACAATACCACTCATTCCATAGGGAATATTATTTATGATGTAAAAATAGCAAAAAGAAGTTCAAAAAGTGTATTAAAAAGTTTCACAAATCCTGAAAAATTTCACCTCCCAGGAATGGATATGTAGCCAAATGTATCAAGCAAATAAGCCCGCTAAACTATGTCATCGATGAATCGTGCTCATGACGCAACTCTTAATATTAAAACATTGACTTAGGATATTACGCCAGGCCTTTATCCCCTAAGATTTGAAAGTACTTCAAAAAGAATTAGATTGAGTCCCCAAATTAAAAAGTCCCCACAATTTCATACTACTATTCAGATCATTTTTCGTTCAAGTTCCCTACTCACGGTGGACTGTACCTTATGAATGCTAATATGAGGCCTATCTAAACTTTTAAAACTTAACCGTATTAACTTAATCATAATTCCCATAAACGACATAACTGGCACTCTTTGAAATATAAAAACCCCTATGAATCTTACAATCTTCCCGGATATAACTTAGAGTATATGAACAGAATTTGCCGTTTAAAGGTGGTGTTTGTATGTAGCAAAATGTTAAATATAAATTAAGAAAAGATCTATGCTGTGCCACGCCTATTACAATCGTGTTTTTATGTGAATTGAAATAACAACACAAAGCATATTATAGTTTCGTTAAGTCGACAGAACTCCTACGGCTATAGATGATTTGTACCAGCAATATGATCGCATTATAGAAGATTTTAGCTGCAAAAAGTTGTATTGTTAATGGGGAGCCTTCAAAATTGATCTTTCTTAAAGATGATAGTGATGAGCTACTCCATGAACATCTTGACCGTTATATATTCCCACTCTTTGATACCCACCATTTATAAACCACCCGACATACCAGAGACCCTGGCGACAATTATAGAACCTATATCACTAATAATGAGAATCTTGTTGAATCAGCTATTTGTACTAATTTCTAATATCCCCTCTCAGCTGCACGATCTTAGCAACTGATACAATTTTAAACCAATTTAAACTAACAAATACATCTATAACAGAATTCTTATCATGGAAATATCGCCAAAACTACAAAACATCAAATGTCAAGTGGAAACTGAAGTTGCATTGATACAAGCAATCTGATGACGATTTAAACACTTTTGTAGATAAGTTACTGAGTTTTATGATAATGCATTCCATTTTGAAAAAATGTTTGTACTAATAATAGAAAAGAATCAGATCACGTGGAGTTCCTAAGGGTTATAGAAGCTTCATACAAATACAAACTATATAAAACTGTATCTTCAATACCCCCAACCAAGGACCCCGCGTCAAATTTAAAACTTCAGCAGAAACAAATTAATAATTTATAAGGAAATAAGCGTAATATTATTTTAAAACTTTGAACTGCCGAGAATAACATGCGGCAAACATGAGTAATATTAACCAATCATTGGTCGTGGACAGAGAAACTCATTACCGAGTACGTTCCAAAGTGATGCTGGTAATGTTATTACTATCCCTCAGGAAATATCAATTTAAAAAACAAAAAAACATCGATTTTTTTTAAATATTGGTCCAAACCTTGCGCCTCACAATACATATGACTGGTAAAACTATTAACATTACCTTACTAATTCCGGTATCAAGTATTATATTATGAAACCATAGTCTGAAAGGAAGTATTAAGATATGACAAGTTTTAAATCAAACAAACGTGCGGGGGGCGCCTCGATGACAGTGGTAAGTCGTCATCAAAAAGCTGCCACGAAATAGTACGCGTCCCACTTACCACAATATTCACTACCAATATCCCTGTTGTAGTGCCAGAAAAATTAAAGTTGCGAAGATTACTACTAACTCTCCAATTTATTACAAAATATATGCCGAAATTTGTCCAATTACCGTCCCGGTGTCATTTTTTTACCTTGTTTTTGTCCAAAATACTTCACGATAGTCTTAAAAAGGTCAACGAGAAATTTTTGAGGTACATCCGAAATATGTGCATAATAGTAATTTTCAATATAGAATGAGAACGTAAATAAGATTTCTTAGCTTGTAATTGGCTACAGAAAAGTCGCCTTAAAGACAGGAAAAGGTGCTTCGATCTGCTTTTTTCAGTATAAAACATCGGCTGATTTTTGTATGTAGCTCCTATAACGAAATAGAAATTTCAAATTGGGTACCAAAGCGAACATTTCTCAGCTTCACTTTCAATCCTTTCATGGGGTTTATTTGAATCGAACAGCTTTACATCAGGGCGAAAAATAGTACGTTTCCGATTTTTTAGGGACACCTGTATAAGTGAAATCTCGCTTGCACCTTATAGGCTGTAGGGATTTTAATAGAAAGTCATAAATATAATGAAAAACAGTTTGGTTTCCGAGCAAAGCACTCCACATACATGGCCATTCATGCACTGTTGATAAATTTACCAACAGCATTAAATAATGATCTTACAATTGGAATATTTTTTGGATTTATCCAAAGCATTTTGGTAAACGCAATTAATCAAAGATATTAAACTGCCTAAACTAGAACATTATGGGTTTCAGTGGCGAGTTGTTTAACAACCTGGTTTTCAAACTATTTAAGTAAGGAGACCACAGTATGTGTATTATCATTCATGTGAATCTGAACTTAAAAGTATTCTTCTGTGGTGTACCTCAGGGTTCGATATAGGCCATTGTTATTTATCTCTATATAGCGATTTTAACACTCATCTATATTATTACATTTTGTTGCTGACGACACACCATATTGTATTCGCTCGCACAAAGCCTTGCAGCAAATTGAGTTTAATAAATATAGAACTAAGAGAAGTAGAACTCGATGATTCAAAGCCAAAAAATTATCAGTAAACGCCAGTACAACAAATTACATGGTATTGGGTACACCGAACTCCACTTCCGATGATGATCTACTGGTAATGACAATGACCAAAATACCCTTGGACACAACACAGTCTTGAAGAGTAAAGTTACATACCTTCTTTCGATGTATTATAGATTAAACCCTTACTTGGATGTCCTAGTGATAATCTAATCCAAAACAATCTCCAAGACATGTGGTGTTTTTAACATAAGCATTTTATACCAGAATGTATACTTGACGCTCTATTATTGTCCCTAATTTTGCCTTATCTAAATTATGGAATCTTATATGGTGGAATACTTTAAACAGTACCTAGATAAATAAGCTCCAATAGGCAGTGAGGACAATATCAAAATAGCCATTACAGCAGCCATACTGCAAACCCTTATTGTGCCAGATATAACGAACGCCACATAATAGAGATAATATACAAACCTAGGCTTGGTGAATTTATGTAACAAATATTCCCGTACACAAATTGCCGAGTACATTTAACCGCTATTTTAGTAAACGCGGTTCTGACTTCATAAGTATGAGCAACGAGAATCTCACATATAATCTTTACGAGAAATAAGAAGTTTTTCCACGGATCAATCGTGCGAACATCATGTCCTATTCTGTGGAACAATATGGGGGAGAAACAATCTACAATCGATCAGGTACCTAACTTTCGCAAACAATTTAAAGTGATCTTATCTTCCTAAATCTAGTTTTTGCATGAATTTATTTATTTTTTTTACCTTTTTTGAAAAAGTAGAATTTGATTAATTTGAATCATTGAGTGCATTGAAGCCGTGTTTTTTGTGTTTGTTGATAATTGACGTCCTAAAAGATTTTTAAACATAACTGTCAGGGGTTGACCCCAGTTGGTCTTATTGCCATTTTGTCAACTCCTCCATAAATTGTTGTCCTATGTCTTTTGGTTGTTTGTGTAACATGATTTTTGATGGAAATAAAGTTAAGTTGCAAGTTTGCACGTATCATACAAAGCAACCACGGAGAAATGTAACAAAAATATACCTTAATCTAGCTACTATAAATGAAGATCATATTTTGGGGGGGATAAATACGCATACGTATTTTTCCCAGCAAATTGAGTAATTGGGGAAATTACTTTAGTGTATCAACGATCCCTTTTACCCACATTATATTAATAAATAATCTTTAATCATAGTAATATTAAGTATACGAAACACACTTCACTATAACATAAGTTTCCTCACCGAAGATTTCATAAGCTTTCTTGTCCTAACAAGTGAAATTCATCGTCTGTGTCCTGAAGATCACAAACAGTACAAAGTTGTTTCTGGGGAGGAATTTTTGGATAAGAGTATCTACCTTTCTCAATCATTAATGTATGCGCGCTAATACGAATTTGCAAAATGCAGATCTTTGACTACGGTTAAGGAATTGAACATAGTTTTCTAGTTCAAAAGATGATTTTCATAAACAATAAGTGCGGAGCTTTCTTTGTTTTATCGAAATATGAGTATACCATTGTTGATCGTAAACAAGCTTAAGATTGGTATTAACTAAGTTCAAAATAGATGATTTTGAAAGTATGTTTGGTTTATTCCAAACCTCATCTTGACCAATTAAATGGCAGATATTTTTAATACCTTTAGACCAAGTAAACAAATTAGTGGAATCAAGAGATCTGTTATCAAGAAGAGCTTGAACAGCAAGTGATGAATTACCCATTAAACAATCCTGAATTAGTTTCCACCAATATTTGAAAGAAAGTGCAAGCATTTGAATAAATGATAACTTCCTAATTCAGCTCTAACTGCATTGTTAGTAGCTTTACGGTGAACTCCAAGTATAAGTTTACAAGCTTTAACATGTGTGTTTTCACTAATCAGTTTTTCACAAATATCAATAAAATTACCATCTTTGATTTTTTTAAATAAAAAGGTGCCCAAATTTCACAACCATATGTTAAAATGGGTTTATTAAGTGCAGTGCAGCGGGTCAGTTTAGATGATGTGAGGAAAAAGGTCAATGGCATTTAGGGTTAATAGTAGAATTTCAACAGTAACAGTAACAGAGAGGAGGAAGGAAGACTAAAACTACTAAATTCTAATTTCAAGTATCATCTGTTCATCCATTCTGAAACAATGGGCATTCAATTAATGCCAATTTACAATGTCATTCGAATGTATTTATAGAAACAAAGTTATCACAATTTAAAAAAAAACAAACACTGAAATAAACTCTAGCGCTGTGTGATAGAAACAATATCCATTTAAACTGAACTATACAACTCTAACGCGTTTGACCTGATATCAATCTTAGGTTTTCGGAAATCGCCCGACATTATTTCAACTGATATGATCCTTGTAGTTCCTCGAAATGTAAGGCAGAATTATAACATTCAAACATTTTTCGTCTAATCGCCTCTATGTATTATTCCGGAAATCGCCCGACACTACACACACATATAAACAATCATCAATCCAAAGCAAATATAGGCCTATTTTACTCGTTATCGCAATTACATTGCACTACAACTCTTAGTGCGTTTGACCTGTCTCAGGTTTTCAGAATCGCCCGACATCACACAAAACAATCATCATCGACTGTTTTGGGCCTTCCTTAAAAAAGTGGATCCCGACTTTATTATAAAACAAGCATAAAAATCATAGATCTGACAAATACGGCGTGTTATATCTTATGCCACTTACGGGTTCTTTACTACAACAATTTCCAATACAACAGTGCCAAACAAAAATGGTACTTTGTCGAAAATTGTCGCGATTTGTTTACATTGTGAAGAATCGCTGATAGGGATTTAAACTTGTTTTATGATCGCATATGCACTCTTAATGACAATTTGCCCGACATCACACAAAACAATTATCATAAATAGACATGATAGATTTGAATCGTGATCACCATATTTATGTATTGAAAAAAATGTAATCTTTCCACTCTCTCAGAAGTATTTATGTCTTGAATAAAAAAAAAATTGTAATCTTTCAATTATCTTCTCATATTTGTATTAAGCCAACGTGAAATTATGAATGAAACAGTGTGTTTCCTCTGAACGACCCTCATTTCAATTCGTATCGGGTTCATTATTCATAATAGATTTGACTAAATGCCCCTCCGACGCCCCTTATTACACTTCGTCTAAGACAACTTTTTAGTCCTTTTTATCGCCCGACCCACACACACACACACACACACACATATATAAAATAATTATCAATACTCGCCGACAATTGTCGCCTCGACATCCTTTAACTGTACGATCCCGTATGGTTCCTCCAAGTGCTAAAGTAAAATACGCCGAACTCACATAATCTTCTGACGGAATTTTAAATGTACATTCCACAATTCAAGCACTTCACCGTACAATTGCTCGAATATGAAGAATAACAATATATAATCTTTCTTGCGACAAAAAAACATTGCTATATACACGCCTCACGGAAACTTGACGAATTTAAACTGAATATACAGCAGAATTCATCGAATCCATAAACGTAAGTATACTGACTTTCATACTGCAACAATTTCGACGGCATTGTGACTGTAAATACCGGTAGTTCTTCGCCTAGCAGTTATAAGGTTTTATACTGCGACGATCCCCGGACGATCCTACAAAAACTGACGGCATTATTATACCGGTATTGGGCCATTCTTCGGTCACGTTTGTGACCTAAAAACGGTAAATTTTGATTTTCAACCCAATGCTGTTTGGCCAATATAACCAATCTGTTATTACTTTTGGTATAATGAGTAACCTTTAGTCCAAACCTAACCAAAAATAATGTTTCCACTTTCGCCAGATTGGTTATTTTGTCATGAGGGGCAAATAAAGTTTGGTCACGTTTGTGACCTCAGACAAAAAGGGGTTTTTAGAATTCAAACTTCAACTGTAAAATTCTGTGATTATTTAAGTATTCACATTCTTATATCTATTTCAGAAAGACATTGATACTTTGTCATTACAACAATGTTGGTAATTAAAAGTAAGAAGCAAACTTTACTTGGTAATTAACAAATTTATATCATTAAGTACGGTCACGTGTGTGACATTGGTGGTTACGTGTGTGACATCTCCATTGACTTATAACACAAAATTGGTGACCACTGTTAATGTGTACCAAAAATGAAGTTGTAATAAAATCTTGTTTATTTCCATATATTTCAAACACTTTCATTACAATGTCATCAGTAATAACTTCCTAAGAGCAAAGCTACTCCTAGAATGCAGATTTCCTGTGTTGAAACAGTGCAAGTCTGCTAAATTTGGCAACTTCACCCTAAACTTTCAAAAGACACATGGAAATCAACTTTAAGACAGTCTTTATTAAAATTAGTTGTTGTTTTCTTGTTTAAACTGATCATATTCACATTTTTACTGATAATAAAGGTTATTACTGCTACCTTCTTCAATATGACCACAAATTTATATCCTTCAGATACTAAAATGGTGAGTGCCGGTCACGTGTGGGACAGTAATTAGCACATCAATAACTTTTGAAAGAAGAAAGATCTAAACCATTTATTTTGTATAACGGAAGGTACATATAAACTGGCTTTTGACATAAAATATGAACATTATTGCGACAGTGGTTTTCTAGTAATAAAAACTTCTTTGTCTTTTTGGTCACGTGTGTGACATACCAAAGTCAATTAAAATTCTTTGTTAATTACTTGTCTATTTCCTATAAATTTGTAATTTTCTTCGCACAGTTCCCCATATACGCCACCGCCAACAGTTAAGGTTTCTTGAACCACATTATAGGAGTTCAGCTACGGCGGTGCAGAAAGTACGATCGTGCATAAATTAAATTAGCCAGGCTGTGCCGTAGCACCGTGGGAAATTGTTTGGTGTTCATAGAAATTGTGTCACGCAGTATATCTTTCGCAGTCTGTGACACAGACTACACCGTGGTGAATACTTTCCGCACCGCCGTATAGTTCAGAATAGTTGCCAATAAATACACCCTAACTTCTCGAGCGTGTTGCTCCGGCGAACGTCAATGTGCGCATTGCAGCCCAATTTATCGGCAGTTACAGAGCTCGCCCGTACATCGCAATTGGGTTAAATAGTGAAGTACCGTGCGTAAAAGGTAATTTTGGCAACATGGAAAACAATTTCGGACGGAACGACCTCAAGCGGACAGCTACTAACTTAATAGTCTTCTATCCTCTTTGAGGCGGAAGACTAACTAGCTATAACTATACTGTATAGCTCCTGATTACAACTGCTGGTCCCAGTCCTTCCAGTGACAAGTATTTAACTTCTCACAGCTACATTCCCCTTTCTAACAATAATCATTACATCATCATCATGCATAAACATAACCTAGCACTGTCAAATCAGATTCACAAAAATTACATCATCTGAATTGCATCATTTAATATCTTTTATGGTATAGGGGCACCATACCTCACCCACAATTTCAATAGGGCTTCAATTTCTCACTCTCACTACACCCGCTCCAGCAGTTTCAATTTCATTGTCCCGAGAGCTACCGGCATTGCTTCCAAATCATTCTACTACAACGCCATTTTAGACTGGAATGCTTTACCACCTCAAATTCAGTCTATGGCTAATAAATTGTATTCAAAAAGGCTGTCAAAAAGCATCTCTCAGAAACTGCTCTCAGTTATGAACCTGATGACTTTTTACATGTGTAGGCTTTTTCTGTGAGGTTTTCAGTTTTTAATTTGACCATTCGTCCACAGCCAATCTTTGGTTGTATGGGGACCCCATTGGAAATAAGCCTGCACGTGTTTGTCGTCGGGCTTTATGGGCCATCCTGGCCTTGCAACTTTGATTGGTGTGTGTTAAGTGTTGCCATCTTAAGATGACATTATTATTGGTGTTGCTATTTTTATATATTATATTATTAAGCAATAATGGTTTTTCTGTGCCTATCTCTGATTTTGTATATGATGTTGTAAGACCAAATAAAACTAAACTAAATACACCAAAAAGACAAAGAATCAAGTGGAATGTTGCTTTTAACAGAAAAAAAACACGATGGCTGTATTTATGACATACCAGCCTACACTACTATCAGAATCTGCTTGTTTGGCTTTAAATTGGTGGTGGGTGTGCACGCCAGAGCCGTTGCCATGGTAATGCAGTTATGAAAAATGAGAATTTAGAAAATGTCATATTTGTAATAGATTGATTCCATTTCTCAAAAAGAAACTAGTCGAAGGCATTTTTGAGTAAAAGCAATTGAAATAGTGTTTCTATATGCAAATTTTATGCTGATTCCATATTTTCTGGTCCCCAAAGCTAATTTTTAGGGGAAGTGTGCCTAATTTGCATAAATTCAAAATGGCCGCCATTTTAACATTTTTCGTACACAACTCAAGATTTATCAGTTAAGGTATTATGCCATATATTGACAATTAATTTGCATAAATTTAAAATGGTGGCCATTTTTAATTTTTATGCAAATTAACTGTCAACATGACCTAATGCTATAAGGTCATGCGCCATGAGTTGGGAGCAAAATGTGTTACATGCTGGAAACTACCAAATATTAAACGTTTTCACACTAAAATGAGAGTAAGTCATTAATTGTTTTTGAGACACCTATAAAACTATATTGTTGTAAAGCTAAAAATGTAAGGAAGACAAATATGCAACTTGTATGTGCATATACAGGGTGCCACAAGTGTCATATAGGGAGTCAAAATGAATGCCACATAAATAACAAACAAAATGAGATGTTATTTATCTTAATACATGGCAGGGTTACAAAGATATAAAACAAAATAAATGCAAAAGCCCCGAATATCAAAAATCCCTATACTTTAACACATGCCTCATCCGTAGGCACCTCATCCGTAGGCACCACCCGCTCTGACCCCGATTGACTCAAATTACGACAACTCAAAAAGTAAAAATAGCACAAAATTGAATCTGCTACTATAAGAGCTTAGAATTTCGCAAAATGTTATATCTTTGCAACTAGACAATATGAAAAATATTCTAAGTGTAAATTTGAATGTATTTTCAGCTTCCCATTTGATTTCAATCAAGATTGGGGTATTTTAAGGTCATGTAAAGATCAATTTATGCTTGTTACCATGGTAACACTGTCTCGGAAATTAAATTCTTGAAGAGAAATTTTAAAACTTTTTTAGATTAAACAAGACAAAACCACAACTTCGGTGTCTGGATATATGAATTTCTAGCTGCCCAATTGATCCAAAGTACCTGAGGTTATGGCCTTGCCAAAGCAGGATGGTTGTCATCCTACGACCATGATTAAATAGAATATAGTTGGGTCATTTGGGGCACTTCCGTGACCGTGGAGAGCAGAGCATCATTTCTCAGTGTATTTGTCTTCTATGAAAGTTAATGAATAAATTTAGCAGGGGTGCCCCTCGATAAAGTGAGGGCGGAATCCAGGAGGGGGAAAATTCATAATACAGGGGTCAAAAATGAAAAATGCTTGGATTGTTGTAAAAAGGCAACCAAAGTGTTCCTCTTGTTACAAGGATTAAAAAAGGTATAGTTTGTACTACCTGCAAGGTATGGTTACCGACTTATAAGACAAAATTCATAAAATGTCAAAGGTCATCACCAAAGGTTAAATCCTTAATATTGCACCGATTTCCTTAAAAATGGTTTCAAATTGTTAACCTTTCCACAGGGATTGCAACAAAAGTAGTTGACACTCATTTGTATTTGTTTATCGAGATAAATGACAAACAAGGTCAACCCCATTGACCTCTATTGATCTCCGAATTTAAAAAAAAAATGTTAGACGGTTCAAAATGTTTTTGTTGTAGTTTCCGAGGAAAGATGAACAATTTGAGCCCATTTTTGAAGAAATCGGAGCAATATTTAAGATTTAACCTTTTGTGATGACCTTTGACATTTGACGATTTTTTTCTTATATTTATTTATTTACATATTTGGCTAAGAACATCAAAATTGAACAATATACAGACATATCAAGAAAAAGAAATATAAAAATTAAAATTGCCTCAGTGAGCTAGCCAGGAGAAAATTAGGAGCAAGAAACTGCTGTCATCCAAAGGATGTGATTCCTCCGACTCACTGAGGCAAAGCACAACACAATTTATAAAAAACAAAATATTGTAAATATTGCACTGAATTTTAATTTAAAAACAAGAAATCACACAGCCATATCTCATTGAACAAGGAAACCCAACATGTCCAATAACCCAATAACCACAAACCACCAAAAACCCATACCACATGCCAAACACCAACCCACCCAAACTTATAACCCTAAAGGTCCATCCATACTTCACCACACTGCATCGCAGTGTATAAAACAAACCTGGACGAAACCATCTCCGACCAAGCACAGCAGCAGCTCAAAGCAATTCGAACTGCCCTGCTGCTGCACTAGTCAGAGACGGCCCCCATCCACCCCTACTGCACTGCAGCACAGTGAAACATGAACTGCATCACAGTGAAGCATGAACTGCAGCACAGTGAAGCATCAATGGACCTAACAACACTCCCTCACAAAAAACAGACATGTTGGGAAATGCAACGAGGATATGGCAGATGAGACAACAAATTTATATCTACCAAAACCTTAATAAGTTTGAAAAGTAGTACAAACTTTACCTTTTTTATCCTTGTAACAAGACGAACCTTTGGTTACCTTTTTACGGCAGTTCGAAGCATTTTCATTTTTGACCCCTGTATTATGAATTCCCACCCCCACCCTCCTGGATTCGCCCACACTTTCGCGAGGAGGCACCCCCGCTTACATTTGTCATAACCTTTCATAGAAGACAAATCCAATGGAGAATGCATGCACTCTACCTTATCCACGGTCAGGATGCCTCAAATGATCCCCAACTAAATACAGCAAGTAAACATGCATAACCCCCTGCAAGATGGCGTCTGGAACATGACCTCAGATGACTTTGGTCCATGACTTTGACATCAGCCACATATGAAGGAGGAGGAACCCCTGTTGCCCTTAACCCCCAAGTCTGGTTAAAATTGGATTCTTTAAGTCCAATACCTAAATTTATTGTCAAGCTATGAGTTAAAACAGATTGGGCGAGACAGCAGCGAGCCAATATTTTTTCAAACTAATAGCGAGACAATAAATTTGGTTATTGGGCGAAAACAAGAATCTAATTTTATCAGTATTATTTTTAGACATCTGTTGTCCTTATCATTACTATATGCTATACACCATTCATTATAAACTTTTGCTTGGCCATTTCATGACTTGGGCCAATATGTCTCTGTCGAAAAAATAACAATCCCCTGTGTCTGCCACAGTCACATCTTCCATGACGATTTATGCCGATCTTTATGTTTGATAGGAGATCCAGTTTGTAATTATCTCCGTCGTCTGGCGGACTACCGCAACAACAAATTGTTTCAACTCAAGATTTCCCGAGTTGCTCTTTGCCTACCAAAGACTCGAACGTTACAATAAGTTCATCAGTTATGTACCATGCCATGGCATAGCTACTGTACTTGACCACTGGAATCAAGCGATACCTATGCTTAAATGACACTGAAAATCTTTACTCCAACAGCCGGCGGTATCTCCCGGTTGTGGGCACTATCCACCCTTTAATCAATCCATTATTGTGAAAATATACTTCCACCAGCAGAAGAATTAGCACCTCGCAAGGTAAATATAAAAACAAACGCGTCCTTGACATGATCGATGCAAAATTCGAATATCATGACCGAATTCATGTGCAAACACGCTACCACTACTTCCGTGGTAGACCATTAGCCTGAATCCTTGGCCGTCACGCTGCCATATGCCGTGTATTCGACGAACATGGGGGCCACCGTAATGAATACCAAGACGGGTTTACCTTGTGGTTCGTGTGCGCATGCGGTTTAATACTGTCTCGTTACCAGGTTGCACAGGACAATAAACTGCATTAGGATGCGTTGGTTTAAAATTCAATTAAGTTTAGGGGATTGCTCCAAGTGTTGGAAGTATATTTGGACACCAAAGTTTTGAGAGAGCGTAGATTATCGAGAAGTGTTGTTTATGGTTTCCCAGCATGTGTTATTAGTAATTAGGACGGAAGATTCTCAAAAACATAATATTGGTGTAAATCGGACGACCAATTTTCGAAAGGACCTGAAAAAAGAGGAATCTAAACCAAAACTGGAAGCAATCTTCCACGTAGGAATCGAAGACCCTTGAGGGACGAAATAAAAAAAACCCCTGTTTAACGGGCCCGACCGACGTGATTTTTCAGTTTTGCAGATTTTTTTTTTGTAGTTTTTCCAAAAATCACTGCCACTACAAATCAGCCTGTTTAGCCAAAGTTAGCATTTGGAAATTTTTTTTAGCAAAAATTTGTAAAAATGTTCATTTTTGCTCTTGATTTTTCAGATTTTGGGGATTATTTTTAGGACAATTTTGAGCTCCAGAAAAGAAAAAAAAGAAAAAAAGAAAAATTTCGCCCGACGACAGACCCTACTCGAAAGGTCAGCTCGCCTTGATGTAAACAGGGGTTTATTTTGTAGTCGCCGTAACACATTGCACAGGAGCGGTTGTTTCAAAGACACATGTACCGATGGGGGCTGCGGCTATCGCCAGCCTGCCAAGGTGGCTCTCCATCACAAACTGCGGATTACCATTCTCAAACCCCAACCAATAAACAGTGAGCTGGCTCCACCAAACACATTTAGCTACTACTACGAATTGACGCGACGTGTCTTAGAAGAGGATACAGGGCGTTGTGACCAAAGTTCCGAGGGTCACAAATGCGGGGGAAGATGTTTTTCCTCACGGCCATGAGCTGCAGGCTCCACGGTCCGATATATTACGTGTCACCAGGAAATCATCAGAATCATTTCGCTTCATCTAGGGTGCAACCGTAGCGCAGCTCCTATCAGCACTTAGATTGTAACATTAGTACTGCCTCATATGGCAAGAAGAAGGATCATCCAGCTCCAATACCAACCGACAGTCATCATTCTGGAAGCATTTCACCTTCTCCATTGGTAATCCAAATTATCACCTCCTAGAACCAGCCGTGACTATTGTAGGGCTTTGGGACTTCTGGATATATGCAAAATCTGCACAAAAGGTTCATTTGGGAACCATCAGACACCCTATAGCACTGTTAAAATAGGGCAACTCCCGAAATAGGCGGGGGGACCGGCACTTGACCGCTGTGTACTCTCACAAAATCCACGGACAAAAACCATTACAACGACGCCTTTTGAGGGTGGAGAACAAATTGCGGGAGGATGTAAGGCTTAGGAACGGTAGGTATCATACACTAGTGTATCGCCCTGTCACTCCTGAGAGGGAGTACCCTGCATTAGCAATAGCTTACTTCCATGACCTTACTTTTACACAGAATACCATGGCTCAACCGGTGGTGGAATGGGGTGGTAGAAGGTAGCTAATGCCAACATAACCCCCAAGTCCTGCGTTCTAGATGCATATGCTGACCAGCCATGAGGGCTTCAACAGCCACACTCTCTGCTTGACAAACATATTTTTCCAAATAGCATGTTGGAAGGTGGAAGCAGAAACTCCAACCTTTATAGAATGCCCAGGAGGAAGCTTGAGCTTGAAAATCATGTGCTCTGACCAAGTAGCCAGCCAAGCAATCCTGGTTCTCGGGGGCATTTTTCGTGCGCATTAATGGATGACTGAGGAAATCCAGCGGCTAATGTGGTGGCACTTTAGAGATAAAGAGTTGATGAGAAATACGAAGGTCCTTACCGCCCATGGGCCCTAACTGAAACAAAGTTTCTCTGAGCGGCAGACAACTCTGGTGAGAGTGGCAAAAAATACCGGTTTCAATGTAAAAGAGTTCCGATTCTTTTTTTTAGTCGCCAAACAGCCTGGTCTAAGAAGAACAGAGACCCCAGGAATTGAAAGACCAGTGGCAAAACCCAATCTGGAACAAGGATACGAACCTGGGAACGAGTCGTAAAAATATCCTTCACACGAGGGGACTGAGAGAAACTGTCATGCCATCACCAAGCTCTTTTGGGTCTGGTCTATGGCTGTTCGGTAACCCCGGAGAGTTAGGACTCTTTCCCCCTTGAAAGGCCTCTGTGAGGAAATTGGCAATCTGGTCTACAGTTGCGCAAATAGGATCAATCTTTGTCGGCACATCCTGCATGGTAACGGCGGAGCCGAGATCAGAATCATAAGATACTCTTGTCGACTTCCGCTTTGCCTGAGCAGCGAGCACGGCAGCCTGTCCAGAAAGTCTCACCTGAGTATACAGTCTGCGGAAATGCACAAGACACGGGTTCAGAGCGTCTATGGTGTACTCTGGTACGAATGTGTCGGCCGAAGCACCTCTTACCAGAGCCCCTCAATATGGGAAGCTGAATCAGTTCTCTCTCAAGCAGAGCTAGCAGCCTGGGAAACCACAGCTGCAGTGGCCACAATAGGGCTACCAGCAGGGCCAGGTAATCTTGGGAGAGAGAGCCACTTTCTCGAGAAATCTCAGGATCATGGCGACTGGGAAAAGCAGTAGCTATCAGTCCCGACCAGTTCGCAGGCATTCTTCGTACGGGGATATGGGTCCCAAGAGTAATATGCCAGAAGGTGATGATTCACGGCTGAGCCGAACAAGTCCGCGTGTGGATGATCCACCTTATGGAAGATCGCTGGAAACCGCCGGAACTACACCGAGGACTCTTTGACCTTTTGCTGTGTCTGGTATTGGGGACCTTCCCAGGAGACAGTGTCGGTCAACAAATTTCCCACTCCCAGAACATGGGAGGCCAGCAGCCGGATGTCCAAATCTGAACCACCTGAGCAGTTCGAAAAAGGACTCCTGTCATCCCTTGTGTAATGTATGTATGTCACCACACTTTTTCTCAACAGACCAGAGCCACCTTTCCACTGACCAAAGGTAGTCGGCGCCACTACGGCAGAAAGACAGCCCACAGGTCGATGACGATTGTCCATCCCCTTTTCAAGAATTTGGCTACTACCTTGACCACATGGGTGTAGGTTCTGGGAGCCATCGAGAATTGAGAGAACAAAAGGGAGGACTCGAACTCCCCCCTCCCCCCCACACACACACACAGTGAAACGCAACCATCGATGACAGTACTTGCATACTGGAACATGTAAGTTCTAAATACAGTGTAGTGCTCCTCCAACAGCCTTTCTGGAAATGCTGGAGGCCACATGTACATGTTTATAGGCTTGAGGATAGGTCTCCATTCCCTGACTTCTTTGCAGCGAGGAATAAAGTAGAATAGAAACCATATAAACCGGAAATGACAGCCGTATATTACTGGTCCCTTGGCAACTAACGCGGAAAACTCTGCAATTTAGCCTTCCTCCATGAGTAGGATGGGAATGGGGTCTGACGGCCCCTGGAATGGGGCGGGCGATGAACTCAAGGCGGTTTGCCGACAAGACCATTCCTGCGATTGAATATTTGTGTTGTCTTGTCTAGTGACTAAGATATTTTATATATTCCTCAAAATTCCATTTTCAGCATGGCATTGCCATTCAGTCCCTGAATGTTCTCTGTGTTGTAGGTGCCAGCTTTGAGGTCTGTTTATCAGACACAGCCGGTAGCCTCATGGATAGGGCATCCGCCTAGTGATCGGAAGGTCGTGGGTTCGATTCCCAGTATTATTTCCCACTCCGGTGCAGTCTTACAAAAAAATTCCTGCTAGGGTTGCTTTGGTACTTGTCATTAACTGTTATGAAGGAGTGATTTGTCACATATCTGGGTGCGTAAAAGCTGTTAATTTCTCTGATTTCATATATATTCAGTTAACAATTGCATCATTCATTTGATCCCAATGTGTGTGTTCTAGTACATAATGCGTGACCCTCATACCTTTCATAGGAACGACCCCCAGTTGGCATACTGTTACCCAAATAACCCAAATCTTGATTGCGAACAAATTAGCAGCTTAGATTTTGCTTCTATGCTGATTTGTACAAAATATGGATTTTTTTGCAAATTTTAAATTTCTCATTAATGTGTTGCCATGGCAACTGGTCTGCTGCTCATATATATCATCAAAACAAGCAGATTGTGATAGCTAAGGGTACTAGCTAACTGAAAAATATGGTTAAGAAAATCATAATCTATAACTAAATTAACTTTGTTTCTTGTTATGTAAACATCACAAAAAATTTCCAATTTTTAGAGGGTGTTGCCATGGTAATGATGCTGATTTGGCATAACCATGGCCTTATATGTCCCAGATCGTAATTGCAATAAACTGGGCAGCTCATGTTGTCTATTTACAATGATATATTTTTTTCCTCAAAAATGCAATTTTTAAGAGGGCGTTGCCATGGTAATGGCCAAGATTCTGCATAATCATGACCTCAAATGACCCCGATCGTAATTGCTATCAACTGGACAACTCACAATACATACATCTGGACACTTGAATGGTGTTTTTATGTTGTTTACTTGCAAGATATGACATTTCTAAAATTCCAATTTTTCATTACTGCATTGCCATGGCAATGGCCCTAACACTCACACCCACCACTAATTCAATGGTAAATAGCATATTATGATAGCTGAGAGTCCTGGCTAAGTGAAAAACATGGTGAAGCAAAATCTCTAAGGGGGTCTAGGTGGCCCATAGCCTAATATATTGAGCTTCTATGAACTCTAAAATATTGCTAATGCATACTGTACACGTTTTGCATGTAAGGACTTTTGGCTTGTGCTATTAACAAACGTATCCGCACCTTTGTCCAACCGCAATACTGGCAATATACGGGTCAATCCTTGTGTTGTTGCAGAATTGAGGACTTCTGGGACCAAAGTCAAAATATTTGTATTTTGATCCATTAAGTTTTCAATAACAGAAAGTGTAAGAGTAACTACTGTACGAGTACTATGACTCCAAGGAAAAACATACGCAATGATTAGTTTGTTGGACAAAAATCAAATAATATCCATTGGAATATCAATTTTATTTTGTGCCAAAACAAATACTCCATCACCATCAACTTTGTATACTCCAAAGTTGTTTATTTTTATGACTTATAGAAATATCATTTAACACTTATTGCCAATGTACCCTTCTTATACATGGATCTTGCATTATTAACTATAAATGTAAAACCCAGATACAATGGTTGGTATTCTGAAAGGGAGTCTAACTTTAGACCAGGGTTTAAACCAGGGTTTGTCCTACATGAGTGGACCTTTTTCCTGCCGCACTATGAGTAGGCAGACAATAATTACTTCTACACAGGTGTCATAAACTACAATGTCCATGTGACCGAGTGTCCTACCACCCATCTGTCTATTGTATTTTCCATTGAGTGCTATATGCATCATTTGTTCAAGCACTGTACCCAAATGGCCTCGTCTACAAGGTCACGGTTTATTCCGTACATGTTGCTGTGGTAGCTAGGACACTCTAATGGGGGGGGGGGCACTCAGTTTCTTCACACCGGGTCTAAAGTTAGACTCTCTTTCAGAATACCAGCCAATATGATTAAAAAGTTTATTTTATTGAAAATAAGTTTTCATTCTAAAACAGGTGTTGTATGTATGTGTCGATTATAACAATTTAAATGATTTTTATTGTAACATTAATACAAGTACAGATGACTTGATAGTAAGATCAAGCTTTCATCTTGATAAAATGGTGATCTTTGATTCCTTTTACTCCACAAAAAGTATTAAAATACATGCCCTCCAGCAATAAAACACATCTTCTTCCACTTAACGTTAAAACATTTTGGATTGTCCTTAGTGTACCTACACAGCATGTGGGCTGATGCAAGTAGATATTACAAGTTGATTGAACCAACCCCGTTTATCTAGATAAACATGAGTTTTCACCTGATGAACAGTATATCGCCAAGAAAAAACTTATCAAAGTTGAGAAGCATCGTTTCGAAAAAATGTATGTACTTGCATTAGTTTATCTGATAAACTGAATTATAAAAACTAAGTCTATCAATTAATTTTTTAAACTTAGTTTTTTAGAAAACTCAGTTGTCTATGGAGAAAATCGAAAGCTAAGTTTTTGAAACAACTATGTTTTCTGTGAATTAAATGTTATCTAGAAAAATTAATTTACAAGAAAAAAAAAGTGTTTATCTAGAAGAAAAAAAATTTATAAGAAAAAAGAGAAAAACAGTTTTCAATAGAAAAAACTGATTATCCAGAAAAAAAACATTTTTAGAAAAAAAACTCCTCGAAAACGTGCTTTATCTACTAACCATAGTTATCGAAAGGAAAACTGTTTATTTAGAAAACAGTTTTCTAGAGAACTTTAATTTTTCTGATTAAACTAGTTATAAACATAATAATCGGGTCGGTTGTGGTTCAATCAGCTTGCCGTAAATGGGGACCCTTGCATTAAAGGCCAAATCGAAACAGTTTGGGATAAATAATCCATTTTCTGACTTCTGGTAGGCATCTAATGAATCTCACGTAGCCATTTCTCCGATTCAGACACAAGATAAAAAGGTATGGTTCATGCCTAACATCTTTCTTTTACATGGTACACTCACTGCACTTAAAAAAATTAAAATTTTCAGTAAAATACTATTTAAAAAAAGGTTTTGAAAAATGACAGGTTGGCTGTAATTTGGAATACAGCAAATAACCTATGTCCAATTTCCAGGTCTATAAAATGACAATTTAAAACGGAGGCTTTTATTCAAATATTGTCGAGTATCAAACATTATAATACATTATAGAATTTAAATTACGATAAATAAAAGTACTAAGATTTACAGGAAAAAATCTGTAAATATTACAAGAAAAATCCTCGCAGCAATCCTCCACAGAAACCCCGTAAAAAAACAGTTTTGT
The DNA here is from genome assembly GCA_023653785.1 of Ophioderma brevispina. Classification (NCBI taxonomy): domain Eukaryota; kingdom Metazoa; phylum Echinodermata; class Ophiuroidea; order Amphilepidida; family Ophiodermatidae; genus Ophioderma; species Ophioderma brevispina. The sequence continues at coordinate 49,651 of JAMKCH010009078.1, forward strand.
TAAGGGTTCATTCGAATGCACGTACATATACGGTTTGAGGCAATATATTTTTCCACAAACTTTTTACATTTGTGCAACGTAAACTTTTGGTTGATATTTGGTTGACAAACTGGTCGAAGCTTTTTATTTCTCTACACATTCACAATCTCTGTAATAATTTTCCCAAATATATATTAATTTTTACTTAATACTTTTAAAAAAAGTCTCACAGACCTACAGCCTTATTACAAAATAATTTAGTACATGATTTATATTCGGATGGGCCTTTACTGCTAACATTGAAAATAATGGACGTCATACAAAGAAATGTTCAAACATCCACTTCTGAACCCTCACTTACCAGCAGATACAACAATTCGGCGTGTATGCTACAAGTTCCTCCGTGGCGCAGGGGTCTAGCGATAGACATTATTGATTTTATTTTGGATTGTCTGTGTCAGTTCGAGCACGGCTGTGGCCCACTACTTCGGATATTATATTATGCCTATTTTCAGTTCTCGTGATCGTATCTTAATTTGGGAGCTAGGCTAAGGGTCACCTGACCATTGAAACGATGGAAGCATATAATCAATCAAATTGTCAAAGGTTCAAAACATACTCATTGCCCAAATCTTTTATATATAATATATATGTAATTGTTAGTATTCATTATGATCAGGAACATCAAAGGTTGTCAGTTCAATTTTACATTTAAGATGAAGGATGTTCAAACAATAAAAATGTCTTTGAAGTATTTTCTAAAAAGTGCATTTGGATGGAAAAGGAGACGTAATTATTAAAAAATAATCCGGTAATGGACCAAAAAATATTCCTCAGAACTAGAACAAGTATTATGTCACAGGGAAGGGAAAACGTCTCTTCTATGAAGAAAACAGTAGATTCATAATACATTATCTAAATTTTTCATATAAACTTTTTTCGCGGTGCTGTTAAGGAAGGCGATTCGCCATAATATTTAAGCAATCATTTGATGCCACTGGTCTAAGCCTCGAAATGATTGATTTTAATTATTTGTAGTGTGGTTTGGTATGTTCAGTTGGAACCAGGTCCGTAGGATTTTTGTGCTAAAATTGATTTCTTGCTGTTTGTCATTCAATAGGACCGGACTGTCAGAAAATGTGATGGGGTTGCAAATTTCAGACTGGCTGCCCCATTCTTCAAGGGGGAAATGTTTAGTACAGGAAAAATTTAAAAGCGAGTCAAATTGTGTTTTAAGGTTTCAAAGGTCATCCTGGTGGTAAATTTCCCCAAATGCTCCGATTTGTTGAAAATGGTGACAAGTTGTTTTTATTGTCTCATAGGACCCAAAATGCATAATTTTATATTAATTAAAGAACTATCATGATTTGAAAAATTGGCAAATCTTTCCAGAATAGCTTCTAAGTGAAGATAAGTCTGTAAATTCTCATAAGTTACCTTTCCAGCTGTAGAATTGACAGAAAGTAAGAAACGGCAGTATTTTAAGATATGACTCTCCATTAATTACGTGTTTTAGTAAGTGTCCGTTCGGACAGTAATGACTCACATCTCTGATTCTGTCCTTATTAGTTGCTTCTGGGCTTATCATTTGTAGTATAATGTTAGATACAGTCTGTACTTGTTACATACATGCAAAATCTGTTTTGATGATTTTTTCGATTTGCTGATTTAGCAATCACTGTAGTGTCTTTAATAGTAAAATGTAAAAAGTGTGTGCATGGTCTATGGGGGTCACCCAACTTTCCCTTGATGTTATTTTCAGCCGGGTTGGTGCTTTTTAGTGTTCTTTATGTACTTTTCCAGGGGTTTTCACCAATTACAAGGTTTTTGATGTGGATCTGAGTGTCATCTTTATAAATTTATAAGCTTAGAAATTACAGGTGGTTTCCTTAATTGTAACAGTCAAACTGAAAAAGTTGATTAGAAATTAAATACCTTTCTAAACATGTTTGCCCCACGTTTCTAACTTGTAACCACCTATTTCTAACATGTTTTAAATTCTAAACATTTTTTGGCATTTGACATTGGGTGTTAGAGATTAGACCCAGCAAGAGAGATTTGACAGGTTTAATACCTAAACACTAATTTGGCCCCCACCACGTTTCTAAACACCTGGTTTTTGCAGTGTTGGTGATGTCCCTCTTGGTAAAATACGACTTAGTAAACTAAAGCCCAACAGTAACTCCTTCTTTTCATGTAAAGTAGCATGTATATCACCAAAAGGGACAAAAAATACATTTCCACAATTTATGCTCTTTTTTAATTCTAATTTTTTTGGTGAAAAGCCCCAAAATTGCAGAAACTTTAAAATCTGAATATCGTAGTAACTGAAGAAAAAATGTCAAAAAGCACGAAAATGCATTTACGTTCAATTATATTTATATAAAAATCTCATTTTGATAGCCATGGACTTTAGCTCTTTATATTTTTACTATGTTAAGAGCAGTATAGACAACCAATCAATTACCTAATATACCGAGAAAAATGCTTAAGAAAGTAGGGGTAAACAAGGTCAATCCCCTGAATGCAATGGACGTTGAACTTCTGTCCCCCTACATAGGTAAAATAAGGTAACTAAGCATTTAGACAGTCAAACTATTCCTTATTTTTAATCCTATGAACTCCATCAATAATCGCACCATTTTTTATCTAATCGAGGCAACTTTAAATTTTGACCCCTGTAACTGAAATTACCCTTTTTAAATTGATTTTTGCCTGTGTTTTATCCTATAACTCTTTAACTTTACGTTGTATATAGATAGTACAACTAACCTTTCCTGAATCTTGTGGTTAGACATTAACAATAGTATACTTTCAACATGATTGGATCAATTTAAAAATTGACCCCGTACAAGCTTTGCTTGGCCCCTCTCCTAAGGCACCATTTGCTGCACTTAACTTAAGAATCACGTTTCAGTGGCCCCTGTCAGGCTCTCAACGTATTTAATCACCCACCCTTTTGTATCTGGATATGTGTTACCATGTCCTGTTAGCTCCCGGGTTAATACATGTGAAACAACACCTACAAACATGATGACAGCCAGAGAGATGGGCACAGACAGGCATACAGATCTAGACACACAGACACACACCAGCAACAAGCACATACACACACCAGAGGAAGGGAGTGGCATCAAGAAATTCCAGACAGTTATTTTAAATTGAGAAAGAAATATTTGGATTTTTACTGCATGGGTAATGAAATTATACTATCTGACTGACGCAGAATAATTAATTGAGCAAGTCACGTAGTGTCAAATTCGATGGGTGTCATGCACTGGACTTAATTTTCAGGGGTAGAATTTCGTCGGCTTGTGGCGAAGAATCATTCTTGTCCACAACAATTGCGGGAATCATCCTAATTCCTGCTGTGGTTTTTTAAGTTCTGAAGTTTAAAGCAAATCGAAAATCTTTGCGATAATCGCTTCTCGGATCTCGCGCCGAAATTCTAGCCCTGCTTTCATGGAAAAAACACCATTTACAAAATTCTGAGGAAAATCGTACAACCCATTTTTCAAATTACTCATGTGCAGAAAGTTACATTATAGTTAAAATTATGTACTGCATACCATGTATTGCAAAATGCACATGACCAGAGTTGCTGAGCCTCGAATACCAACCGACAGGAATTGGTCCTTGCTAAGTCTTTGAGCGTCTGTGACACTAGCTAGTGTAAATAAACAAAATTGCAAGCACACTGATTTACACAACTAAGGTATAACATTAGACCGCAAATTAATGCCTCAAGACTAGCTTTATCGACATAGCATCTACATAGGACAAGTGATAATGGGAAGCCTACCATGGCTTACTTTGATTGACTTTGCTATTCTCAATTGCTTTCATACCCATTTCCAATACACACATCCACCGGAGCTGTATTGACACGTCACTAACTCAGTTTGTTTGTTTAGACCCTAAACTTGGCTTTTAGTCAGTAGAAGTATTAGGCACACAGCCTAAGGATGGAAATGGAGTCCAGATTTTCTAATTGATAAATTTTAGTTCATTAAGGCGTAAGCCCTAATTTTTGGAGGGTGTGCCAAAATTTGGTACAGTGCCATTTTTAAAAATCCAATCTGGCTGCCACCATGTCCAAATCACTAATAATCCCTTTTAATATTTCAGATAGATGAGAAATATTTCTCGTTACTCCTCCGTGTTTTAAGCACGAGAAAGTGTGTGGTTAAGTAATATTATCCATTATAACACTTGCCACAAAAAATCAATATGGCTGTTCAATAAGTCAAATATGCTCTCGGACTCATTAAAATGATCTGAACACCTCCATTATACTATGTAACGCTACTTGAAATACAGCTGACACCTAAAAATGTTCTGCATGTGTTCAAATCTGTTAGAAGTTGATCACCTCTGGCAAGTGGTTACTTTACTAACAGCACCTATAGAATGCATTTCCAACGCATCCTGACACTTCAATGGTTCTGGGCACATTTTGCAGTTTTAGAGGCTTAAGTCCAGTGTCTATATGCATGCTTTATGCTTTACACTATGAGATAAAATGTAATTTGATCACGAGAAAACCCCTATTGGCATTTCTCTGTCATGGACATTTTCAAAAGTTCAATATTGCACCATACAGCCGCCTTTTAAAATAGTAAAACTACATTTATGTGTATTATATGTAGTTATCAGTCAACCAATTATTATTATACAAGTTGCACAATTTTAGGTATGGGATAAGTATTTGCCAATTATGGACATTCCTTTCTGAATTTCTGTTTCTTTAACAATGGGTTGCAAATGTTAAGATGGGGGCCAAATGTTCTGCCTTTTTACCTTCTTTAAAACTAAATAAATTACGATAGATCTGTATTGTATTTAGTTAAACCACCCAGAATGATTATTAAAGTTTAAATTAAAGTATGAGATGTATGTCTTAAGCATTAATAACTCGTATCTGGTATATTTTTTTAACAACATACTTAAAATTCAAAATGACGGCCAGTATATTATGACTATATGACAATTCGTAGGTTTTATTTTAAAGATCTTAAAAGGCAGCAATATTGGCTTCCATCTTGATTGGTAAGCTTGTTAACACACTTGAAATGTCAGATATGAGTTCCTACTGGGTATAGAGCGCAGAATTATGCCTCTATCACAAATACTTGATGAGTTATGGTCACTTGAATGATTTCAGGGCATATTGGGTTTTAGGGTGGCCATATTGGATTTGATGGCATGTTGTGATCAAATCACGTTAATAACCGGTCCAAAAGACTCCTCGTGCTTTAAAACCTGGATCTAGTGCATAAAATTATGGCCATATGAATGCATTTGAGAGTGATAGCGGCCATATTGGATTTCTAGAAAATGGCACTGCACAAATTTTGCACACCCTCCAGAAATTATTAGCTTAGGTCATCATTGACAAAATCAATCAATAGAACAAGTCTGTACTCCATTTCCACCCTGTGCCCTCAATTCCTCCTGACTATTTCGCAACCTTATTATCGCCAAACGAAAACAGTTTTATTTCCCCATGTCATCCAAACACACATGCGAAATTTTCAAGACAATATGATATAAAATAAACAAGCAGATAGCAAACCATTGGCTTCAATACCCCACTACTAAAGACCCACTAATACTTCGTGGGTCCAATAATATCAAGTTCAAAAGAGCTCCTCTTCATGTGAGGCAAACAGAGCAGCGGGAACCTTCCTATGGTGTTCAGTACAGTTCTTCCTACCACAGTATCTCACAGAAAGACTGGTACAAAAACGTACCCAGAAACATACATAAACTACCACAGAACTCATAAACAACATACCTTCTAGAACAGTCGGCTGTCGGAACACATTTCGACGGGAAAAGAATTGCGCCACATGGATGCATTACAACAACTGTCTACATGAAGTTGGCCAAACTTCAGTATGGTTGGCCAACCTTCAAATATGCTAAAGTGGATCAAATCCAAGTTCACCTAGATATTAACATACTACCACTCAGAGCCCACTCGGAGCCCACATGGGTTAATGATGTCTTTGATGTTGAGGGGAGATTTGTTATGTTTTCTGTACATTTTTTGAAAAGTTGATATTCTTAACTCTTTGGACCATACCACTTCAGATTGCTGTAGGGGTAGCAAAGTATGTAAAAGCTATCCTGGAGTTGTATTCATGTGGCATTCAATTTCATCATGAGTAGGCCTTATCATTTCATTCATTCACTTTATTTCCATTTAAAAAACAAACAAAACAGGTAGCCCTACAAAGTGACTATAAATGCTGTATTTATTTTATTCTGGTTAGTTTGATTGCTTAATGAAAAAGAATGCAATATAAAATAAATTCAGTGTTTTCCATCCCTTTTATTTTTCTTATTTCATTTTATTATAGAAGTGGTTGAGATGGAAAAGAGTCAATATAAGTGTTTGGTATTTATGTAATCACTCTATAAACCAATTTCTCCAAGCTAAGGGTAGTAGGAGCAGAGAAATGAGGAAATAACAACAATTATAAGGGCCTCCCTACTCATTTTATGACAAACCTCAGCAATTAAAATTTAGCCCAAAATGAATAGTAAATGACCTCCCTCCCCCGATGTTTTAAAAAGTCCTAGTTCATTATGTTGGGTGGAGCAATGACTGGGATTGTTGGATTCCAAAAGTAAGGTGTTACAACAAAACATGAATTGCTGCAATATTAAATGGATTTTAATATTACATGCAAGCCCATTAACTTTTGTACTGAATAAGTGGACAGGTGTATGTTTTTGTATGATTTTTGTCAAGCTGGTCAACATTTATACACTGATAGGAAACTGTGTGTGAAGAAAGAATGTGGTCTTGTTTAGCCATTTTAGTCCATTATCAACATGATCAATGGATATTGACAGGTAAATGCGTAAAGGTTGGTTATGTTTTGTTTTATAGTATATTGGTAGGAAAATGTAGATGAAATTATTAGTTAGCTTTGTAGAGACTATTGTGACCCAGGTATTTTGGAGTTGGAAAATGAATCTCCAGTCAAAAAATCCACATGTCACTCGCCCCAACCCAATTATGAATTATGAATGATTATTGTATGGCAGATTGTTTTCTATGGCAATCTTTTATTTTTATTGACAGGAACAGGTGATTTCTAAAGAGACACCGAGTGAGCCAGACTCCACTTTGGAAGACGCAATCAAACATTTACGACAGGTTGCGGATGCAAATAAAAGAGCACCTTACCATTTCCGTTTATAACAACCCAGAAGTCAAAAATCATCGATTGCCATGCAGGGAAGTGTCTATTATTCTGTATTTAATACCCCAAGAGATATCAGATGATGGTGACAAAACACTGGAGTGTCATGGAAAACCCGATACTAACAAGAAAATAGATTTCGCTTTTGTGACCGAACTGGACTGGGATTTCCACTTACTTGCCTCGCACACGTCCACTTATGAGTATAAATTATAGTGGATCCTGGCAGAAGTCCGGAGGATCGTGGATTTAACGTGTGTTTCGCTTAGTCGGAGCTATGGCACGAGGGACAGGTGGCAGAGGAGATTTGGGTTTTAAGCTTGTACTGTAGTTTTAGACCTAATGATTAGGCTAATGCCGGTGTATTAGAAATACTAGTATCTACCAATATACTCTGATACTGAATCTTTATGAATTATTGTAGACATAAGAATCTGTATGAAATAAGACATGGGACATCCCCCCCCCCCCCCCCCCCCCCCCCCGCCTGTATGGACATTCTGTCTGTCTGTTTTGTACCATTTTAGCAGTCTTTCCACATTTTCTAAATCGAAACAAGTTTCCTCACTCACAATGGCATCCAAGACGTATGTAAATGTAGAATTAAGCTTTGTTTATGATGTTTAAGATATCATGGGGATAACTCAAATGGTCGTGCCACAAAATATGTTGTTTAATGCTATATGTCAGCAATACAAGGTTAGATTTGATGTTCAGCACCAGAGTACAGAAAAACATGTAGATAACTGTTAAGCCAGGGGGTGTTAGAAGATTAAGGGAATCAGAAAGGGAGGGGGGTAAAAGTTGAACAGTTTCAGCTTGGCTCACCAACAGAATTTGGAAGTTAAAGATATTACCCGAATAAAATTGTCCAAACTTATTTGGTGCAGGAGATAGGCAAGTTGAAAAAACTACAAAACTAGTTGAATACAAATTACAGTATCAAAAAACAAAATTGAAAACAGCGCTTATTGACCCTGAAAAGTAAATACAAAGAACGAGCAGCCAGACTCTCTAAACTTCTTCGAAACAAAGAGGATGTCAAAGTGGACTTGGCGGAAAAGGTAAATATTAAAACAAAAAAGGAACCTGAGGCGTTTAAACCCATATGAGAATAAATGCCACTGTTAAATGGGAAAAAAAGTAATAAATTCAAAACTATTTAACTAATGGATATGATCCATTTCTAGAAGAAGAGAGTCCAGACATCAGAGCTATCCCAAGATGAAATAACTAGAAGGCTAACAACCTAGCAATTTAGTTAAAGGAAACATCTTATTTCAGATGTGGCCTGGAAGGCTAGTACAATTTTGAACTTGCCAAACCTAACGAAGTTAAGTAACAGATGCCAAAGAGTGACGTAGATATACCAATGTCCAAAACCAAAGCAAGTCAGCCTGGCAAGCAACGTGACTTACGTGTCCTTTGACTAAGGAAATGGAGTATTTTGGCACTAAGGAATTGATGGCACAGAATGAGTAAATGATGTAAAAATAACCGGTGACGGCACTATTGTTGGCACTTTTCACTATGTTAATAATGTTTCCTGTAAAGTTTTGAATGATGAAGACAATGCATCACTTATATCATCAGCTATTGCGTGTTGTTGATGAAAAGTATGAGAACCTTAGGCCTAAAGCTCATTGAACTGACATAGTTGAGACCATTAGTTCATTCAAACATGTTTCTATTAGAAGGGTTCAGTACAATATTGTTATTTTTATCGAGGGACTTACAAATTCTTTAACAATATGTAGATGAGGCTTCCAATTCATGTATCCTTGTATATTTTGCTTACAACAGAATTTGCACAGTACCACCAAGATTGCCATTGCCGTCAGTTTGGAAATGGACACATTCTGTTATATGGCCCAATTTCAACGATCCCTATGAATTTTATATGTATAGATACCTTTATATCGTATCTCCACATCACAGACCGATCTGACAAAGAATCAAATCCAGGTGCTTAATCGAATTGGACTGGGACGGCTCCTGTACGAACAAAGCGAGTATGATACAAGAAAAACATGAAACGGTGTTACAAATTTGAAACTGCTTCTACTTAACAGGAAGGTGTATCGTGGGCTCCAATAAGGCTTTGACCAAGAGAGCAAGATGGTAAAAATTGTTCGATTTACAAGGTCCTGTTACAAGAAAGATTTACAAAAAGTACTAGATGAAGTGAAGGACATTGTCAGGGACATTCACATGGTGTGCGCTGTGGCCAATGGCATGGAAAGAGTTTTGTGTGTTCACTTCCGTAGCGACGAAGGCAAATTCTCAAGTAGGCCAGGAAGATTGGAAATTGAGCGAAGAGCCAACAATGTTGGCTGGCAAATTTGGTGAAAGTTCGCACGCATTCAAGATTGTAACACCTTACATGCACTTGTGATTCACATGTGGGACATAGAACGGACATGGTCGACTCAGATCTGCTCAGGTTTGTAAAAACTTAATGATCTGACCACTACAGAATTTTTGTGGCACAAACCAAAGGAAAGGTGTCACCATTCGCTTAAACAAATTTTGCAAGGAGGCTTTTTCGTTCTCACAGAAATATTAAACTGCCACGAAAATCAAAGAGATGCAGAAAATGTGGAAAGTATGCAGGCCACAATAGTTCCACTTGTACATTCATATAAACAGAATGACTATGCTCTTGTGTTAACATGCAGAAACATTAAAAATGGTTAGGCCTGCTACATGTAATTTTATATTTTAACATAGCCCGTAAGGTCTTGGTCAATATTGAAAGCAACCTGTAAAGTCTTGGTCAATACGGAAAGCAATCCACTGTCATGACTACTAATATAGGTCATCAGCCAAAGATTAATTAAATGAAAAGTGCTTTTTGATTATTTGCAATCAAAATGTTTAGTATAACTTTTATTTTTTAAATTACAGGAACACAAGTCATGTGGTCACACCACCAGCGAACAAACTAACATTGTTTCTAGATTTTCTCCATAAAAACGCTATTTTAATGGGAGGTCACACTCATTTTACGAACTTACGGTTTACACTTGTAAACCCTCCGTAATAACTATCAACATATAATTTCACTTTTTGAAGAAGTCAAACCTCAATTTGATGTGAAATTCCCCGTAACAAATTATTGAAGACTGAATTTAAAGTAAACAAAAGGAAATAGCATCACCTCACACAAAAATCAGTAAAAAAACACGTTATTTTACATGTTATCATTATGATTGTAACCAATTTCTACTAAAATGTAACACCAAGTTCGGCGTGAAATTTGACATATTTTTACATTCAGATGATTTTTTTATTTTTTATCATATCTTAATTAAAGTCTTATTAGTTGTCTCCCTGATTTTTTCAGTGATCTGAATGATGGAATTTTTTAAAACTGGAAAATAAGAACAGTATATCAGGGGCTTCGGCACGGGTGTATGATGCAATGCGAGTATTGGTTGCTATGTTGTACGTACGTACATAGCAACCAATGCAAGTGAGCGTAGTGCAAATGATATGAATCAGCTGTTTTTTAATTATTATTTACGACACAGCTATAATAACAAAATACATCGGTCCTCGGACCGCTTGTGTTGCCTGCCGTCGCGGTTAGTGAATAACATGACCTTTGACCTTGATGTGACCTTGGACCTCATAAATAAATGAGGGTTTGCATGTAAACTCCATAAACCAACGTGGTTGATGTTGGTTCCAATTGAACTAGAGGTGGGCTATACAGGCGGAGAAAAATGATATTTCAGATCATTTCGTCCTAACTCTTATTTGATTCAGCTTTATCCCCTGAGCATTTTGACACCAAATTTGTCCAAATCGGTAAAAAAATGAGAAGGTGCCGCCCAAAAACGTGATTTAAGGAGGGGGGTCTGAAAATGATAAATTTGTCAATTACTGTAATTATATATGGCACTGGTTTTTTTAACATATACCAAAAGTGTCAACCAAGGGGGTGAAAATTGAAGTACATTGTAGAGCTTTTCATATACTGTTTTTTAACTAAGACAAACCATATTTTATGAAAAGAAATGTTTTGAGGCTTAATCTTACATTGATTACATGTTACAGATATGAACTGTAGAGCATGACCTCCATTTTCTATTAAACACCTTTCATGATAAGACCACTTTCAAGTTGCTATTGCTTTGCATATTGATGACCCAAATAATATAGGGTGACACATCAAGCAATAAGGTTGATTTATGCCAATTTTCATGTTCCTGTTGTCACTAAAAAAAATTTAGAGCCAAATGAATGCTAAAATCCTCATATTCACTGGTTTTGACATCAAAAAGTTTGTCTAAAAAAATTAAAACAGGCTTAATCCTTGTATTACTTCATATGTGCATAAAACCAACTGAAGTAATTACTTGCCCCAAACATTTTGGAAAAACTCCTTGAAATGAAATATTTCAGACTGATCATTGCCTGTGTTGCGGACGTTACATGATGTCAACAGTGCCTAAGTTTGCACTGTCTTTCAAGACATTTATGGTGTTAAATTAAAACTTTCAATGTTAGTTAGCAATGACTTTATGCAAACTAATATTTTACATACAAAAAGGTATGTTGCAATGCCTATATGTATAATATAGTTGATAATAAAGGTTCCAAATTAAATTTTCATATTATTTAGCACGTAGTTATATAATGCATTTCTCTAGAAGAGAAAAATTAATTTTACTTTTTAAAAAGTTTAAACTTGTGTAATTAGATACCATACAACAAACTCTAGTAGTAAATAATACCCTGAAAACCTACCTTTCAGCTCCCAAATTACATCAAATGTTATACAATACCGTTGTTGCGGACGTTACATTTTGTTGACTTACACTACTGATTGTGACTGTTCTAAGACAGTTAAAACATTTGCAGATATTCCTTGTGTGTCCAAAACTTTTTACATATCAAATCTGAACATGAAATGTACTTTTACAGGACTCAAATGAAAGTTAAATACCAGAATTGGTGTACTTAACCATACAGACACTCAATTTGATGTTATATTGGAATAGCCAGTCTCCATATGACGTTGAAGTGAGGGTTTATGTAATTAAAACTTGTGAAATCAGTACGAATTTGTAAGGTATTTCTCAAATTTATTTTGGAAATACACAATTACAATAATATCATTCGGAACCTTCTGAGCTAATTTTGTGCTTAAAATCTGTAAAAAAATAATGGAATTTTGCTGTTATTTTCACTAAATTGGTACTAAATTTATAAACTGCACATGGTTTAACCCTCAAAATTTAACATTAGATGTTCTTGGTCAATTATAAGTTATTCTTCTGCTACTTTTCTCTAGTATTTACTGACATAGCAACTTCAGCATGTGGAACATTAATGTTGACAAGGTGTAACGTCCGCAACATATTCTTACATGTTCATTTTGGCTTTTGTATTACTGTTTTTTTATTGTTTTTGTCTTGTTTCCCTTTTCTTAGCTTCTGAATTTATAAAATAAAAATTAAAACCAACATATATCATTCTAAAATTCTATAGCACTGATACTAGGTATGATCTGCTTGTCAACATTCAAATGTAACGTCTGCAACAAAAGCAGTGATTTCTACCTGTGAAAAGGGTACTTTGCAGGTAAAGAAATGAAAAAAGAAGTTAAATTGATTGAAATAGGGCCATCTTAAAAGTGCTGTTCTATATAAATGTCACATACCTATATCAAATGCAAAGTAATGACATACCGTTAATGAATGGTTAAAATTACAATTAAAATCATGATAAAATGCATATTTTTTTCTCTAAAATTAACTATGGATTGTGTGTTTTAGTCTAAATTAATGAAAATCTGCGTCCTTTATCGGCCAATAGCATCGGCCAAGGATTGTGCCAGCCTACAGAAGGACCTTGATTCACTTCAGGAATGGGAGAAATTGTGGTTAATGGAATTCCATCCTTCCAAATGCCAAGTCATTCACATTACCAATAAGCGCAACCCTGTTAGAGTACCATACAACATCCATGGTCACACCTTAGACGAGGTAAACTCAGCCAAGTACCTGGGAGTGCACATCGATTCAAAGTTATCCTTCAACACCCATGTGGATGCGACAGTGAAGAAAGCCAATTCTACCAATGCCTTTCTAAGCCACAACTTCAGTCGTTGCAACCGTAACATCAAAAAGTCCACTTTCACCACCTATGTGAGACCAATTGTGGAATATGCGTCATCATCATGGGATCCTCATCCAAGCGTAACATCGACAAGCTTGAGAGGGTCCAGAGAAGAGGAGCCCGTTATGTTACTGCAATTATTACCGTACCAACAGTTGTCACCTCCATGCTACAGACCTGAACTGGGACGCCCTTTGGAAAGTAGACGCCTAAACCAATCGGCTTACCATGATGTACCGTATCCGCTTTAACCTTGTTGACATCGATTGGCGTGAGCACCTCACAGAAGCTACGTCACCTACAGAGGCCATGGATTCCCGTTTCATGATCCCCATAGCTGCAGCACCTGGTTTATGCTTCATCCTTCTTTCCCAGGACATCTAGGGAGTGGAATAGCCTCAAATTGACCCCGCTTACCAGCCATCTCTTGACGCCTTCAGGTCTGCGTAGCCTGGGGGTCCACCAGTTAGTCTGCTTACATGGAACATTATTGTTTTTACTTGCACTGTATAATTGCACTCATACATCAATGGTTTGCGCCTGCTGGTTCCACACCTGTGCGCATCCGCAGTGCGTTTATCTTCTGGCACAAGAAGCTGCACTTTACTGGAATGAAGGAAGGAAATCGGTTACAATTAAATCTAATTACGATATTTTCCAATTCTGATGAAGATTAATAGGACGCAAGCCAAAAGCTTATTTTTTCCGTCAACATTGAAATCAATTAAACGTCCGCAACACATTGTGCAAACTAACATAATATAATAAGATAGTAAATTAAGTTAAAATAAAGTTTGCTCTTTGATTTTAATCATGTGTTAAATAAACAAATAGAGATATCTCTTTGATTTTACTTCTATATAAAGAAAACCTTGCTATTGTGTTTCGGACGTTACTAGTGTTGTGGATGTTACACAAGTGTTGACTGGGAAAAAGTGTAATCAGCATCATACGGGAAAGGGGGGACAATAGATCAAAGCCTCAAAAAGATGGGAAGGTGTTTCCTGGATCTGTGGGAGTGTGTTTAAGGCGCTTTATTTAAATATACAATTAATGTCCTGAGTCCAGGTAAAGCTGTCGCCTAGGCAACAGAATGTATGTTGGCGGATGTTACAACAATGTTGACGGAAAATTATCTTTTTTTCTAAGTCATAGAATTTTTTAGAAATAATGCGATATCATAATTTATTTTTTTCATTATTATGTTATAGATTTGTACTGCTAATCACTTACTAACAACCTTTCTCTAATTTCAGGCAATTCGGCTAAAGTTTGGTGTGAAATTGTTGATGGAAATGTACGTCCGCAACTCGTTTTTATTGACCACCTCTATGAGAAACAAGGAAACATGGTGGCAGTCCATTTTCTGAAGACATCTAACATTGGTCCGATTTGCTATGATGAAATATGAATGTCGCATTTGTTCTTTGTTGCAAGGGCCAGATAATTCAAATTTGTACAATTTTGCTATTACAAAATTCCGTCAACATTTGGCTGTTTTGGCATGTCCCAGCACACCCAAGGAATAATCACCCAACTTTGTTACGCTATGGGAGCCTAATCTATGTCTATACTTAATATACATCAACAAGACGAGTCCTTAAAAAGGATATTCTTCCGCATTTTAGTGCACAATTTGGGAAATGAAAAACAAATTGAGTTTTGTATCACTATATTGTAATGAATACTATATACTATGGCAAGGCATCAATCAATAATGATCAACCTTTATTGTGAAACAAAGACATTCAGTTCATGTTACTTTTTCTGATACATCTGGTATTATTTTGGAAGTAGAAATCACATTGCATGGACACCAAGCCTTCAGGTTTCCATACTTCCCTTTTAAAGTGTACTTCCTTTCTAGTGCAAAGTAAGGCCCACATCACTCTTGTGAAGTAATACCTGTCATACATTGCTGCACAAAGTTGTGCCTTTTTAACCCTACACATGAATATTGTCCTGTTGATGAAATATTTCCATGCTATCATGTTAAAATAACATAGCAAACCTGTAATCGTACCGACAAATTATTTATCACATTGGAAGTATTCATTTGGATATAAATTGGCTATAGAAGTCATTCTACAGTTTAATTTGTCAAGGAAATTGCAATCTGATCTAAAAAACCACCCAATCAAAAAACTGTTTACATAGATCCTTTAGGTTATGACTAGTCTCATTTAGTGCGCAGCTGGAATGTCACTATCACTAGTGTTGCAAGTATTTAGTATATCAGCTGACCATGGTCATGCATTGAAATATGAGACTCTTGAAGTCAATAGGCAGTATCAGTAACCGCTGAGAAGTGTAAACAATGTATGGGATGTATACACACATAAGAACTGTGAACCACTGCATGAGGGTTTGGTCAATGCAGGATTAATCTTCTGCCTGGAGAAGAAAAATAATTCAGCTGGCTGATACCACTTTTGTGTGGGCCCTCAAAGTGTCTTAGCACTTGTGGTATATGTTAAAAACCAGAGCCATATGACATTTTCAGATTTTGGATCTGAAACAAGTATTTGAGGTCAAAGCAATCTATTGTAAAATGCTCAAAGCGTGTAGAGCGAACACAGTTCGTTAAAATGGCACATTTTTGGTTAAAATTCCTATGAAGGGCGCTTTGCCCAGGTTTTTTTTACAGAACTAGTCTTGTTGCTTTTTGATTGCAATCATTGAAAACTATCCTAAAGGTAATAATTGTAGTACCTATCCAGAAATTGAGCTCGTTAAACTGAACGGTTTCGCTGTGGCAGCAGTTAATTGGAATACATCATTACGCAATTGGTCATAGGTTTGTGTGTAGGTCAAAAAAACTTTTGACCCTAGTTTTTCAATAGAGGACATTGCCAAATATAGGAAATTGGCACTGTGACCAACACGAAAAAGAAGCTATGGTGCTGAAATTTAAGATATACTTTTAATATGGCTTATCTGCAATTATACACAGAAAAATATCTCAAAATGGGTAAGGTAGGCGTGGCTAATTTAAAACGAAAAATCAAAATCTGACAAATTCACAAAATGGATCCGTTGACCTCAAAAACATACAAATTAACCCTCACATTGCTAAAATGTGGATGTAGTTCAGTACTGACAAATTTATCAGTTTCAGACCCTCTTTAGCCCTTCCCCCCCCCCACAAATTTGGATTTGGGCGAACCCTATTTTTTGGCGATTTTGACAAAATGGTGTCAAATGACAGGGATCAAGCTGCATTCAAATAAGTTAGGAACAAAATACTCTTAAACATCATTTTTAGTCCATCCCTAATTGAAAACTTCAACTTTTCAAATGAAGGTCAATTTTACATTTTCAGCCATTTTACAATTGTCCTCACATGACCTTTCACCTTGGCATGTGACCTTTGACCTCATCAACAGTGAGGATGCCATGTTGCACCTGGACCAAGTTTGGTTTAAATCCATCAAAGTAGGAGGAGATTACAGGCAAATGTAAACCTTTTTCACAACAGACAACAAACAACACAGACCAACAAAACAGTGGACAAAGTGCATCCTATGTGTATTCCTGCCTTAGGGCAGGCGACACAAAAATGAATAGAAAGTTTAAATGTGAGCTACAGTTTGAGTCGGATTTAAAAACAATTCCGATTCCCATAAGTGCAATGGGTGAAGTTTCAACACTCAGTACGGCGGTGCGGAAATGATATTACAACTTTGGGGGGTTTTCAGGGGAAGATATGGAGTGCTAAGAGTGGCGCTAGTGAACACGTCATTCCCGAGGTTGTTCGCTGGTGGTGTGTCATGTGGTTGACCAGACATGGCAAAGGGTGCCATTCTTGTTTTAGTCTTAAATATTTGCATCAAGTATTCAAGGGGTAGTTAATATTTGAATTTTGATTTAAAGTTATTTCATTTCATCAAATACTCACTGTCAGATATTTTAAAAATATATGAAGTGCAAGCTTTGCAAAGAAAAAGTATTGTTAAATTGATTGAACAATAACTCACAGTTGGAAGCGCTGTTCAAATAATAAGGTTGGGCGTCATTTTAGTTCATGTAGGCTATTTTGTAATCCTGTTAACAGAATGATATTAAGGTAATAGGCACAATCTGGGTACCCTAATGGAGATTTCAATTTCTTGTGTACATGAAATGATAACTTGGATCGGGAATGACCAAATTCTTAAAACATTACACTTTTATGACTGAAGAAATATATTCATTGGCATATAGAAAAGGACAGTAATTAATATTACCGGTAATTAATTTAATATAAGTCGAAATTCTCCTGTTACCGGTAACGGCAATTCCAAACCTTAGCTTTTCAAAAAATAAATTAATACCCGAGCCTGAACTTTTGAGGTACTCCTACAAGTTTGGTGTCATTTTGTAGCTGATTTCCCAAGTAGTCCCCTGATGGAACATTTAGTTGCTACACTAGTCCATAAGTAAATCAAGATTACCCTGAACAAGGTGAGGTCTTGGTGTAACCTGAACTCCTCTAAAATAGGGTCAAAAAATGAAACCTATATTAAGAATTTCGACCTACCCTGCTGCCCTATATTCAAAATGTCAGCATTTGAGTGGTCAGTTTAACTGCCCATTATTCTACAACAATGGGTCGCCAATGCATTTCTTATTAAATAACAGCTGTTTTTAGGTACATACAAATAGAAGTAAAGGTGCAGTGTCATTTTGGGCTCCAAAGGTATCATCGGCCAGAAAAAAAACTCTTCAAAAATGGCTCGAGCTGACACCCCACCTATTATTTATTTTTTATGACCTCTGACCACATGATTCGCACCATAAATGACACTTGCAAACCCCTTTCTTCTTTACAATTAAATAACCCCACCACCTTGTAAATTTGTGTCTGGAATGTACAATGTCCAGATTTGATGAGAAAACCATCAAACATGAGGATATAGTACCAGAAGTGAGAGTTTTCATTCCATTTCTGAAACTGAGTGCCTCGAACTAATGTCGAGAATTTCAGTGCACTGTCTTGGCTTCTCCAATTTAACCAAGTAAGAAATAGTGTTCTTTATATCTATTTAACTAGCCGTGTGCGTAGCACGGCTGGTTCTTGTATTTGCTGTTTCTTATTCTTCTTCTGGCAACATGCATCGCTCAAAGCTTAAAAATGCTTCTAGTGCTAAACGCTTGGGCCAATTTAAGCCAAATTCAATCCAGAGGACCACTTACCCAGCCCTCAAATGGGGTGTACACAGATTTGGGTTCAATTTGAAGAGAAATATTAATTTTATGGTGGCAAAATCTAGAAAATCCTTCTCCCGCAATTCAAGAGCTATAAGCACCAAAATGGGTCCTAAGTGTTACCTACATTTGAATGGATGTTCCCATATTCGCAGTACGTTACAAAGCAATTTTTTTCATAAAGTGGTAGGGCAGAAGGTAATGTTACCAGAATAAGAAATAAAAATTCATGGGTTTTCCTTTGCAACTTTGATATCCTTCATTGTACACATGATTGTTAGTTTTGTAAGCCTTTTACTCTTTGTGAAGAAATCAATCGTGTGTCTTCTAAATTGCTTTGTGCAGTGATTACAACTACCTACGGCACCGCTGGCGTGGCTGGCAGTGATAATACTGCAAAGACTGGCGATTCATTGGTTGTTGTAGATCATGCTACTGACCTTGTATAATTGCCATTAATAATAACGCCGACGCTGAACAAAGACTTTGCGGTAACCTGTCAATATTTGGGGGAGAACCACTGTGTTTGGATACGATAAGAAGAAGCTTAGGAGACCTTGACAGGAGATCCTGAATCAACACGACCACAATGACCATCAACAATGGTGCTTAGCCGGTTTCTCTCTTTCTCTCCTGCAAATGTTATGATTGATTTGACAAGCTTGCCCGTTTTTGAAATAATGCTTCTATGTACCCATTAAAAAGAGACACTTGGACTAAATACAAGACAACGAATAGAGAAAACCACTACTATTACCAACTGTGTGTGAGAGTGGTAAGAAAGAAAATTCGCAAAGCCAAGTTCAACTATGAGAAGATAGCAGATAATTAAAGGAAACCCAAAGGGGTTTTATGCATTAATGACACTGTGGGTCTGCTAAAAACAAAATGGGATATCACCCCCTCTCCGCAGAAAGAAACGGCAGAAAAACTGAATAAGTTTTTAACACCAGTCTTCACAAAAAGATAATGAATCTCCACCAGCATAGAAGATGTTCAATTTCCCTTGAAAAATGACGACTACAACGACATATATTCTATGTACCACCAAACGAGTTGAAAAACATCTCTTATAGACCGTGATACGTTTGAGATTTTACCATCTTTCCGTGCTACAGCACTGGGGATAACTTCTAAAATTTAAAAAATATTATATCTATTGGTCACTGATATTGGGGGAAATAAATTGAAGTGACTTTTATTCATTTTCAAAAAGGAAAAATGTGCAAATGTTAAATTGGGCAACAGACGATCATGTCATTTTAATAATTTGGATATGAATTACATTGGTTTTGCCTTCTCCCCTTATGGGGATTACTAACAACAATGAAAAAGACATGCCGCCATATTTCTAAATAATGTGCACCCTTTCATGTGGGGACAAAGCTTTTCCTGGTTAAATAATATTGTTTTAATTTTAGTGAAGGAAATAGTAATCCCCAGGTCTGGAGCACAAATATTTATTCAAAAGGCCAACATTGTATCATGTACCATAGCCTATTACAATTAAAGCAGCAGGACCAGACGATGTGTCGACTAGTCGTTTGCTGATTTTCAACGCATCATTGAATGAGAATCACATTCCAAAGGAATGGAGGACGGCAAATGTCACCCCTATAAAAGGTACTAGATCGCAAAGAGGTTCTATATAGAGAGGAAGCGTTCGTCCTCTTAGAAATTCATCGTCTCGCATGTTTTGCCGACCACAAAGAAAACATAGAGTACCAACAATAGAAAGCAATGGCTGCCTCCGCTTCTTCCACATACTGTGGGTGCCGCTTTGCATATACACTAATCGGTAGTGATACAAATTGATGTGTTTATAGGTTGCCATGTTTAATAATATTGCACCTGGATCATTGTGCTCATTTACTCTTGTTTCCCATAATGCAATGCGCGCTTAGGTGAAAAGATGTATTCATTGAGGCGGTTTATTTAAATCAAGATGACTGACGTGTCATTTCATTCGTTGTGTGGCCATGGGTAGGACAAAATTTAACCACCCATAGCACCCAACATCCAACAACTGATATTTTGCCGGATTGTTTGTATCGAATTGACATTATGTGTGTAAACAAGCACCCAAACTTTACTAATTATTCCGTGCAATATTCAAAATGTCAGCGCCCAGCACGGACGACTGGTTTTGAATGGGCTTCACCCCCTTGCTAGATCGTCATTCAGCAATTATATACCTACTAGCCTGACATCTGTTGTGTGCAAGACATTGGAGAAAATAATAAGACTACGTCACAGACCACCTTGAAAATTTCATCAGAGATACACAGCACAAATTTATCAAACGAAAATAGTGTACACAAATCTCTTCAATTGCATATACTGATCCAAACAGCCGATAATGTACCTGTTGATATAGATGAGGTGACATCAATGTTTACTAACAAAAGTTAGCACCTGATCTACTAACATGTTAGAGGTATGTGGCGAAGAATATCCCATACAGTTACAGCATTCAATAGCCTTGCATGCCTGATTGAGCGCGAATTTTAAAAGCACAAGCCCTGCAGGTGCTCACACATACTGCCGGACAGTGCTTTGTTCGTTGCCCGGCGTTGACGTCACATGTCAACTCATCTATAGTGTAGGTATGTCAAGTCCGTGACTGCACAAGCCATTTGACAAGGTCCCCCCCACAATGACTACTAGAAAAACTGAAGGCATGTGGAATAGAACTCAAAAGGATGTAGTGCAAGGGGCTGAAACAGAGAAAAGTTAAGTCTTCAGTTCAGTCGTACTGGGATCCGTGCTAGGCCCCCTGCTATTGAATGACTTGGAAGACGGAATTACCTCTAGAATAAGTTTGCCGACGACACCAAATTATTAGTGTGGGTTGGTATGTCAGTGAAACAGTTCCTGTAGGATTTTGGTGCTAAAGTGGATTTTCTTGCTGTTTTTTATTCAATAGGGGCCAGACAGTCAGAAAATGATGGGGTGCAAATTTTCGGACTGCTGCCCCCTTCCTCAAGGGGGGAAATGTTACTACAGGGAAAAATTTAAAATCGAGTCAAATTGTGTTTTAATGTACATTAACATGTTCGTCTCCTTATAAGGATTAGAAAAAGTATATATTTGCCTAGGTTCCGACCTATAGTTAAAGCGCTATAGCCCCATAATGGTTCAAGGTCATCCTGGGGTAAATTTTCCCAATGCTCAGATTTTGTTGAAACTGGTGTTAAGTTGTTTATATTGTCTCAAGGGTATACATGGTCTATGGGGGTCACCAGAACTTTCCCTGGATGTCGCAATTTTCTGTTTCAGTATGACACAAGGAATCATTTGACACCACTTTCAACAACATTGGAGCATTTACCCCCAGGGGTGACCTTGAACCATTACGGGGCTATACCACATTAACTAAAGGTTGGAACCTAGGCAAATATATATTTTTTGTAGCCCTTATGAGGAGACGAACGCATTAGTGTACATTAAAAGACAAATTGACTTGATTTTAAATTTTTCCCTGTACTAACATTTCCCCCCTTGAAGAAGGGGGCATCAGTCCGAAAATTTGCACCCCATCATTTTCTGGCAGTTTAGGTCCTATTGAAACCCAAACAGCAACAAAATCAATTTTAGCATGAAAATCCTATGAGAATACACACCGACCCACACTATATCTAGGGCAGTTGAAACAGTTGAAGACATACAAGAATTATAAAAAAAACCCGAGCAAATTAATAGAATGGTTTAACACATGGAAAGTGAGTTTCAACGTTTCACTTAAGTGACCAAGGGGGGGGAGGGGTGTCCTATGTACCCAAAATTGATTTTTGCGCCGAAATTTTTTGTAATTGTCTGACTTTTAAATGCACTTCTTTTCATACCAAAAAAATTACAACTGGCCAAGCCATTAATTAGTTAATTAGTGGGGTCCCATGGAACACCCCGCCCAATTGGGCACTAACGGAAGTCATCTGATAATATTTTTAATTATCAAAGAACCAAAGCTAATTTTTTTTTGCTGATATATGTTCACACATACATGTAATAAAAAATTAGTAGTAACATTAAAAATAATTAACCCTGTGCTGAATACAAATGATGTCGTCGTAGACGTTGCTAAACCGTTACTGTACAAACTCTATGGAAAAATGAGGTGTATTTTGCAACACCCGTAAAAATACTGGATCCCTAAAACTGCAGGTTTTGTGTTAAATATATGTATTTTGGGTCTTCAACATAAAATAAGTTTTTAAAAAGTTTGATGTAAGCACAAGGCTCATTTGAATTTTCCGTCTTTTTGTCCAATTTTCGCATGTTTTGAAAACAATGTTTTGCCCCTAATTTGCAACCCGAATAACAAATAATTTCATTTTTGTGCTGATTTGGGGTTGTCTTATAACACATGTGGTATAAATTTCATGCAAAAATTCCTTCGGGAAAGTGGTTTCCTTAGTGTGGGGTCCCATGGACCCCCCCCCCTTGGGCACTAACGGGAGTGAAAACCCCTTGGTCAAAGAAGTGCTCAGTTAAGCACATTGGTCATAACAACCCTGAATATGAATATCAGATGACAGATACACCATTACCCAGTTATGAATAATGAAAAGGATTTGTACGTTTGGATACAAGATTCACTTTAAGTATCAACAGTGTGCAGAAGCAACCAAAAGGCAAACCAAATCTGGAGGATGATCAAGCGCACTTTCAAATACCAAAGCCAAGAAACTTTAATGCTTTGTGAGGGCACATGTGGTCCAGTGGATAAAATGACCGACTTGTGACCCAAAGGGTGTGGGTTCAAGTCCCGCTGGGGCAAAGCACTCTACCTCACTAGCCTCTCTCCACCCAGGTGCAAAATGGGGAGCTGTTAGGAATGCGGTCCATTGAGTGCCAACCAAAGGTATGAGCATACGTTGAACATTTATATGGCAGCTGACATATTCTAGTGGCAGCGGAATAAATGTAAAGCGCTTTGATACTTTGTGAAAGGAGCTATAAATGTTGACATTCATTTCTCTATAAATTTCTTATGAGACCACACCTTGACTTGTATCTAATAGTGTGGGTTGGTATGTCAATGAAACAGTTCCCGTAGGATTTTGGTTCTAAAGTTAATTTCTTGCTGTTTTTCATTCAATAGGGACCAGACAGTCAGAAAATGATGGGGTGCAAATGTTCGGACTGATGCCCCCTCCTCAATGGGGGAAATGTTACTACAGGGAAAAATTTAAAATTGAGTCAAATTGTGTTTTAATGTACATTAACATGTTCGTCTCCTTATAAGGATTAGAAAAAGTATATATTTGCCTAGGTTCAGACCTTTAGTTAAAGTGCTATAGCCCCATAATGGTTCAAGGTCATCCTGGGGTAAAATTTACCCAATGCTCAGATTTTGTTGAAACTGATAATAAGTTGTTTGTATTGTCTCACAGGATCCAAAAATGTATTATTTACAGTGTGTGACATTTGGTTGGCTAATTACATGCAACATGTCGCAAGGTTAACATGGTCTATGGGGGGTCACCAGAACTTTCCCTGGATGTCACAAAGTTGATATCAAAAGATCAATTAAATTGCATTTTCTGTTTCAGTATGACACAAGGAATCATTTTCATGCAAATAGGAGCATTTACACCCCCGGGTGCTCTTGAAACCATTATGGGGCTATACCGCTTTAACTAACGGTTGGAACCTAGGCAAATATATACTTTTCTAATCCTTATGATGAGACGAACGCGTTAGTGTACATTAAAACACAATTTGGCTCGAGTTTAAATGTTTCCCTGTACTAACATTTTCCCCTTAAAGAAGGGGGCATCAGTAGGAAAATTTGCACCCCATCATTTTCTGACAATTTAGGTCCTATTGAAACCCAAACAGCAACAAAATCATTTTAGCATGAAAATCCTACGGGAATACACACCAACCCAAACTATAAGCCTATTTTCAAAAGAATATCAAGCCAATGGGAGTACAACAAAGAGTAACCAAAATTATTTCATATCTCAAAAACAAACTCTATGAAGATAGGTTAACACACTGGAAGACAGAAGAGCAGACAATTTGATCCAGGCTTACAGGATTTTTCCTGGAATTAATAAAATTAATCCATCCGTCATGTTTTAACTAGCAGAAAGCACAAGCACAAGAGGCCACCCGCTATACAAAAACACCACATGAGAATTGATGTAAGAAAATATAATGCAGCCAAAGAGTAATCCAGGACTGGAACAATTTCCCTGTATCCTCCAACAACGCCAGCACAATCACCAGCCTCAAAACAGAAACTCAACACTTTTTTGGGTTAAGGACGAAACGTTCCTCTCACCCTTGTCACACTTACCCTACAAGCAACTTTGCTGTCGGAGAGTGTGGCGCTTCATGTACAATTTATTATTTTATTTATTTATTGATGGTTTAAAAACATGTACAATAGCAGTATAAACTGAAATGCAGTACACGGTACAAAAATAAGGCTCTTAAATAGTACAAGCAATCAGAAAAAAAAAACCAACAAATATTATACCTCACACAAAACATCAACCTAAATCACTCTCACGAACTCACAAAAACTCTGTTCACAACAACTTTACACACACACTCACTCACCACAACCCTTTACTACCCACCACATCCCCCTACATACGAAAACCTTCACATATACCAAAAGATTTGACCCAATCAAAACCTACTTAAACAACACCAAAAACATAATGACTGAATAAAATGCTCAAGTAAATAAAGTTCAATGCAGCATTCATTATTATGAGTTCAATAGTCTTGTGAGGTATGGTATTGCACTATTATAATATCTCTTGGTTCTCCACCGTTGTGTACCAAATTGTACGTGTTTTACGCTCAAGTTCTTTCCCTGAATTGACTCTGACGACCTAATCTCAGGAAGCCAGTGACAGAAAACAGGATCTTCCATTAACTTGTTGGCAAAATCATGACATATCTCTCCCTTCTATTCTGTAGGGAGATAAGAGAGCAGGTTTTCCAAGTGCCTTATCATAACTGGTGTATTCTTGACTGAGGATGATCTTAAGAGCACGTTTTTGAACTCTTTCCAAGGTATTTGTTTGTTTAACAGTAATGCTGCTGTGCCACACTGGAACTACATACTCAAGTAATGGACGGATGAAGCCAATGTATATGGTGATCAGATCTTATACAGCTTATACTCATGCTGAAAAATTAATCATGTCTCCTCTAAATTACTTTGTGCAGTGCTTACAACTACTGATGTCACCGCACCGTTGCAGTGATTATACTGCAAAGACTGGCAATTAATTGGTTGTTGCAGGTCATGCTAATGAAACTATTCAACTGTCATCAATAACGACACTGACGCTGAACAGAACGAAGACTTCATGGTAACCTTGACAGGAGATGGCGGAACACAGCCAACGACCACAGTGACCAACGACGATGGTTAGTCGGTTTCTCTTTGTCTCTGATGCAAATGTTACGATTGATTTATGCAGTTCCTTTTGACAGAAATAACAACGTAATGATGACCGACATATGTGACAGTTGCCTGCCCTTTTTGAATCACATGTGGAAAAGAAACTCAACAAAGACGAGGGGGCTTACTAACTTCACCACATTTATGATCAACTCATTACGCCCTCAACGTTGAATGCTTCAAGAGCTAAGCAGACATCCGTGAATGAGTTTTCAGTCTGAAGAAGCTACCAGCTTGGTAGCACAACGTCACAAAAATTTGAGTAAAAATGACATCCTTTTACTCAATTTGGGAATTGATCACAGGGAAAACTCTTTCTTATGGTGTTTCGCGCACATTTCCAATGAAATTATTCAAAGACACAAAGATATTTTAATGGAGAAGAAAATACAAACTTGCTTGAAAAGGAAAACCCTTCAATCAGTGTACTTTGCCAATGATCACTTAAGGAAGTGACACCTGGTACCCTGAGAAAGAACATGGAAAGGAGAACCCAAACAACCCAAGGTAGTATGGAAAGGATGATGCTGGGATTCACAAGAAGAGGCCATAAAACAAACATACGAAGAAACATACGGATAAGGGAACACACTAAAACAGCTAATGCAATAGTAATGGCAAAGGAATTAAATTGAGATGGGCGGGACATTTAGAAAGAATGACAGATGAAAGATGGAGCCAGATTACAACAAAATGGTAACCACTGCATGAGAAAAGGTAATGGGTGACCATATGAAATGGACAGGAATGACATTTGTCAGCCAGTATGGCACTACCGTCTTGACAGAGAAACACACTCAACCGCAACACTCGCATAGCTTGGGATAGGCCTTTGCCCAGCATTGCGACGATATGAGACTGGTGATTCATTGAATGTTGCAGGTCATGCTACTCAAACCTTTACAATTGCCACTAATAATGACGCTGACGCTGAATAGAAGCCGACGCTGAATAGAACAAAGACTTCGCGGTAACCTTTAGAGGAGATGCTAGAACAACAACGAACACAGTGATCACCAACAATGATGGTTAGTCGGTGTCTCTCTTTCTCTCATGCAAACTTTATAATTGGTTTACATTGTTACTGAGGCAGGCAGTGATTATACTGCAAAGACTGGGGATTCAATGGCTGTGCAGGTCATGCTACTCAAACCTTTCACAATTGCCACTAATAATGACGCTGACGCTGAACTGAACGAAAGACTTTGCTGTAACCTGGATAGGAGATGCTGGAACAACAAAGAAGAACACAGGACCACTCAAACAATGATGGTTAGGCGGTGTCGCTCTTCTCTCATGCAAACGTTATAATTGGTTTAACATTGTTATGTGGCAGTGGCAGTGTGCAAAGACTGCCAATTCATTGGCTGTTGCAGGGCATGGACTCAAACTTTACAATGCCATTAATAATGACGCTTAACTGAACAAGTCTTCATGGTAACCTTGACAGGAGATGCAGTTTATCTGTGATTTTGGTAAACAGTTGGACAATCTGTCATCATATATCAAATTAGAAATTGGAAGTGCTTTGGAATTGGTTATTGCAACTCTTTAATTTAGGTCAGGTCTACTGCCCTCACATGAACTTGAGATAGTAACAGGTTACTACCCGACACGTATCCATGTATATTACACCACACTCAGAGTAGACATCACTTGGGGCAAACACAAAGGAACACACAGGACACCAAAGTCCCTGGTATACTATATTAGCGAAGATAATTAAAATTTCTTGGCTACCATTTGGCAAGTTGGACACATTACAGGGAAACTGGAAAATGGTCACAAGAAGTGGACAGGTCCATCTCCATTTTGTTGCAAATGGCATAACTGACAGACACCAGCATTTTTGCTCAGGAGTTGGACCTGAGACACATAATGCCAGAGTATTGCGACGATATGAGACTGGCGATTCATTGGAATGTTGAGGTCATGCCACTCAACCTTAAAAATTGCCATTAATAATGACGCCGACGCTGAATAGAAGCGACGCGAATAGAACCAAAGACTTCGCGGTAACCTTAGGAGAGCTGGAACAACAACGAACACAGGACCACCAACAATGATGGTTAGTCGGTGTCTTTCTCTCATGCAAACTTGTATAATCGGTTTATATGTTACTGTGGCAGGCAGTGATGATACTGCAAAGACTGGGATAATTGGCTGTTGCAAGTCATGCCACTCAAACCTTTACAATTGCCATGAAGAATGACGTGACTGGAACGAAGACTTTGCGGTAACCTTGAAGGAGATGTGGACAAACAACAAAACACGTGACCACAAACAATGATGGGTAGTCTGGTGTCTCTTCTTTCTCTATGCAAACTGTTATAATCAGTTACATTATAATGTGGAGGCAGTGATATACTGCAAAGACTGGGGATTCATTGGCTGTTGCAGCTTCATTTGCCACTCAACCTTCACAATTGCCTTTTTTTAAAACTTTTAATGACGCCGAAGCTGAACAGAACAAAGATTTTGCGGCAACCTGGGAAGGAGATGCTGGAACAACAAAGAACACGTAACACCAACAATGATGGTTAGTCGGTGTCCCTCTTCTCTCCTGCAAACTTTAATCGGTTTACATGTTATGTGGCAGGCAGTGATATACTGCAAAGACTGCCAAGTCATTGGCAGTGGCGGCGCCCACTGGGGGAATGGGGGGTTCCCCCAAAATTTTTTCTGCCCCCTAGTTGCCCCCCCCCCCCCCTGACCGAAAGAAAAATTAAAGATTTTTGGCAAAAGTCAGGCGGATTTGAGGCCAAAAATCACCAAATTTTGGGGAAAATCAGACGCTTTGGACCAAAATTGGTTAAAAACTCCAAATATTTGATACTTCCCCCCCCCAAAAAAAAAAATAATGTTTTCTCCCCTTGCACCCCCACCCAGAGAAAAAGAGGGTCTGGGTGCCACCGTACTGTTCAGTGGAGTGCAGGTCATGCCACTCAAACCTTTACAATTGCCATTAAATAATGGACGCCGACGTGAGAGAACGAAGACTTCGTGGTAACCTTGATATGGAGATGCGTGGAACAACAATGGGGGGGGGGGGGGGGAGCACAACAATGACTGGTAGTTGGTTTCTCTCTTTCTCTCAATGCACCACTTTATAATTGGGTTACATGTTACATTTGTGGCGGCAGTGATAGACTGCAAAGACTGGGGATCATTGGCTGTTGCAGGGTAGGCTACTACAAACCTTTTCAATTGCCATTAATAATTGACGCCGACTGCTGAATAGAACAAAGACTTCGCACGGGAAAACCTGTGAGGAGATGCTGGAACAACAACAAACACAGTGACCACACAACAATGGAGCGTTAGGCGTTCTTTGTCTTTCTTCGTCATGCAAACTGTATATTGGTTTTACTTGTACTGTGGCGGACGAGTGATTACAATGCAAAGACTGGCGGATTAATTGGATGTTGTATGGTCATGCACTCAAGACTGTTTACAATGGCATTAATAATGCGTGAGACTGAACGAAGGACTTGCATGGAGACTTATTCAGGGTTGACTCCTTTCAGTTATCCAAACTGGTCTACCATGAGACCCTGACAGTATAACAAAAGTTCATGAATATAGAAAAAAGAGCACATTTGAATGGTAATGGGTAAAGTCAAGCAGAGAGGACCAAAATCATAATAACAGGTACTCACTTTTGGAAACAAGAGATTTGAAAGTATATGTTCAATGTAAAATAATTTTCAACCCCTAGCGTCAGTCGGGAGGGTGGGTTCCAATACGCGACTCCTCTGAAAAGGAAAATTTTATGTGTAACATGTATCTCTGACAGCGGTCAAGCTTGGATTACGTTAGCGGACACGGGTGTGAAAAAACTATTTAGGGGTGAACAACAGTCAAAATTATTGATTACTTAAATGTTTCAAGGGTAAAAGTCAGATATGTCATATTTGGCGCACTTAACCACCCCATATTTTCACAGTTTTGAGAAAAATTCAGTTTTTTGGCCCATTTTAGCCAAAAATGGCCCTTTTCGGGTGAACAAAAATTTGACTGCCTAAATTTTCCTGTGAGTGTATGAACATGAAAACTACCTAGTAGTGACTAAGTCTTTATGCTAATCATGGACAGGGGTAAATTTGTAATATTCAAATCATTAAATGGGTCATCTATTCTTATTTTGTAACAGGGTTAGAACGTCGGCGGTCAGGGTGACAATGATTTGGGAAAAAATGCAAATTTTCGCCCAATTTTGTGATTGAAAAAGCTATTTCTCCTCAATGGTATGAGCTATGGTGATGAGTCTTGTGTCTTTTTGTTCAGTATTTCAATAGCTAATAGTGATATAAAACTTGACTAAGTTGACTGTACTGAAAAAAACAAAAAGTAGTAATATGTTACCCCTACCCCTACATTTCGGAGGGTGGTGAAAAAAGAATAAGTCCTTCAAAACTGGTGGAGTTTACGGCTAACAATATAAACTTGCTTATAGCCAAGACCTCCTCTAGAGCAAGTTTATATTTGTTTAGCCCTGAGAGTCCCAGTTTTTGAAGGACTTATTTTTTTTGCGGCCGATTTGTTTTTGCTCAATTTGAGGACTTCGGGCAGAAAAATGCCTGTACAGTGCTATTGGAAAAATTTTTAAAGTTAATAATTATGCATTTTTTAATTTCAGATTCAGTTTCTCTACAACAAATTTCACACCCAAGAAAATGGTATTTTAAGTGAGGATATCTTTCCCTTTAAGTTTTCACCATTCTGGTCCCCACCAAACTTAAGTCAAAGCTGACCTGTCCCTCTATTCTTCCAATGGCCTAGAGACTATCATTTGAGAGGCAAATTGAAATTTCATATTTTTGTGAAAATGTGCCAGTGCAGCTTTAAGCGACATATATGGTGTCAAAGATGGACACCCATACTTGCCTAGATCAAAAGTTATCATGTTGACAAGGTTTATTCAATTTAACCCAATTTTTACCATATTTGACCTCATTTGACCTTTGACCCATGACCCACTTCGAATCCACCCCGCGCTCCAGATACATCTATGTTGTGAAAGATGGACCCCCCACACTTTCTTAGTTTCAAAGATATCGCCTGGGAACACACACACGCACACACACACCCGGACGGGGAGGATTTCTATAGTCCCCCCTTCTGTCAACGGGGACCAATAACTGAGATGAAAGATATGATGGAGCATAATTCTTAAGACATTTGAAATGGAAACAACCAACGAGCTGATTTTACCATCGTTTTACAGTTTATCCCAGTTTTAAAGTAGTCCATTAAGTCATCAATTGGTTCTTTCTTTACTGGCATAAAAACATGACTGAACTAGAGTTTTCTCAGAGTCCATGTTTGGTTGTATGCAACATCCTTTGTTGGAAGTAGGCTCCTGATGGCAGCAATAAAGTTATGCACTAAAAGTAATAGTTCCATTACCATGCAAGTACAATCCATCACTGGGTGAAAGGGACATGTTCAATATAGGAGTTGTCAGTAGGTCCATGATATTAAAGTACGTAGATCTTAGAGGCATCCATTTTATTCTTTGATCCACATGGCATAACCAGTATGGCATTGCATTGTAAGTGAGGAAATCATAAGATGAACAGTAGAACTAGCACTGGAAATTGAAGTAGCAAGTGAATCCAATAGAGGCATTCAGTCCTCAAACTGGTATGAATATTGTCAGTTCCACAATGTATTATCACTACCGTAGGTTGTTCCTCATGGATAAGAACAGGGGCAAGTTTAATCCATAAGTCCCAGTTACTACCAGGTATTATCACTTTGTATTGCATAGACATGTGACGACCAACAAGTCGTTTGGGAATAGAGTCACCAATTAAGAGAATGGTGTTGCGGCTGTGTGAGGGAACAGGATCTGAGAGGTTAGTTGTTGATTTTTTAACTTTTACATGTAGGGTTAGGCGCTAGTTGGCTGGCAGTTGACTTATTGCAGGGTCTATGAGTTGGCGATGACTTGGAGCAACACGTTGGTTCAGTAGGGATTGTTGTAGCATCTACTCATGTAGATCAAAATGTACCACTCAAACTTTTCAAAGCATGTCCATACCCTATGCCTTGGAAGATCAAGTACAGAAAGAACTGGACAGATTACAAGCTACTGGGGTCATTGTACCTGTAACTTTCTCTAATTGGGTTGCTCCTAATTAATTGCCCGTACTAAAGCAAGATGGCAGCATAAGAATTTGTTAGGACTTTGAACCAGGCATCATCAATGGATCTATATCTATTTCAGCATATAGAGGACTTGTACGCAAGACTGTCCGGTGGACAGCGTTTCACTAAATGGACATGAACCACACCTACCAACAGTTACTTTGGGATGATTCCTCCAAAGAGTATTTGACCATAAATACACACCACAAGGAATTGTTTCGGTACAATTATTTGCCTTTCGGAGTGTCGTCCGTTCAAGCAATCTTTCAGCGCACTATGGAAAATTTTATGCAAGAAATTCCAAATGTCACATATTTGGATGATGTGTTAATCAAAGGCAGATTGTCTTACTAACCTCGCAGATGTGCTGTGCAAATTTGAAGAAAGGAGACCGCATTGGAAACTCGTGAAGTGTGTATTCTTCGCAAAAGAAATTGAATATGTACAATTTCTACACATTTTTTCTTGTGAATTAACCCCTTTGCACAAGTTTTTGCACAAGAATGCATCATGGCAATGGGGTCATGATCAGCCAAATGCTTTCAACAAGGTAAAGGCTGCTCTACACCACTCTTTGATCAAGTATCAGTGCATCATGACCCAGAGAAAGAGGTCATATTAGCATATGACGCATCACCATAGAGCATCGGTGCAATGTTGTCACATCAAATGGAAGATGGCAGTGAAAAACCCATCCTGTTCGCTTTCTCCAGCAGAGAAAAATTATTAAAGTATATCTAGATATGGAGAACCTTGCAATTGTGTTTGGGGTACCCACATTCCATCATTCCTAAACACATTTGCGATGTTAACAAAATAAATTTCCAGGCACTCTGGCGATATTCAGGATGGCGTCCAAAATGGCCGCCAAAATGAAAGAAAATTGGGTAATATCAAGACATAATATATTAATAAATTAAATGTTTAGATATAGTTGCCTTGACATTGGCATCTAATTACTAGTATATGCAATTTTTTGCCATATATAAAAATCCAAGATGGCGGCCAAAATGGCCACCAAAATAGGCAAAAGTAATGAAAATGGGGTATTTAATATCAAACATGTAAACAAAATGGTAAAATTAATACTAAAATATAGTTGCCTGGTCATTGGCATTAAATTTGTAGTATTTGAATTTTGTACCATATCAAAATATTCAAGGTGGCAGGCAAAATGGCTGCCAAAATAAGCAAAATTAAAGAAAATGGGGTACTTAAATCAACTATAAATTGATAAAAAATAAATTTAGATATAGTTGAATGGTCATTGGCATTTATTTTCTAGTATTTTAA
Organism: Ophioderma brevispina; assembly: GCA_023653785.1. Classification (NCBI taxonomy): domain Eukaryota; kingdom Metazoa; phylum Echinodermata; class Ophiuroidea; order Amphilepidida; family Ophiodermatidae; genus Ophioderma; species Ophioderma brevispina. The sequence goes on from JAMKCH010009078.1 coordinate 83,041, forward strand.
TTTTTGCATTATCTAAAAATCAAAAATGGTGACTAAAATAGGTAAAATTGCACAAAATTGTACACCTCATCTCAAAGTGAAGTAAATTAGTAAAATAATACATTAATTTACACCTGAGAATTCCTCAAAAGGAAGTCCAGGAAAGTTTGCCGTTTGGTGGAGCCTTTCGGATTTTATATCGACTATGCGAAACCCCGGTTGGACACTCCTAGCACCTCTAGTTTCTGGGAGAAATCAGACTTTAGTACAGGGAGGGTAAACCCAACATACCAGCGTGTCCAGGAATAAGTGTGCAGAAATGATCCATGGCCAAAAGCCAGCACCATCACGGTTGTGGCTTACGTTTTGGAGACTGGTGGCTAGCCTGATAGACATGGTTTCCTTGTGCAGGCTTCACTACATAAGGTAGTGATCTATAAAAAAATATATTTTTTCCCAAATTAAATAAAAATAACCTCATTATGTAAAGCATAACTTACCTGTAAATCCTGTTGTTGAAAGAAATCCATACGATTTTCCATTCCAGAGAGATGATATTTCAAAGTTTGGGAAGATTCACATCACCTCGTGTGTTAAAAACCGGTTACAATTTTCGGGTTAAATGCGGATGAATTCGATTGTGAATTCCCTGCACATGCAGTACGTATGGCGCTGCACTTAAAACCGAGACTTGCGCACGATGGAAAAGTAATCCCAGTGTACCGGCCAGCCCGGGCTTGCCAGCGATCGCCGAAAACAACTCATTGGTGATGTGTATACATGAACTGATGAAGTTGGTCAGTTGTGATTATTTCATCTGATATAGTCCTATAGGTCACACATGTACTATGTACTAAGTTTATAATTTCCCCTGTTCCAGTGGTCGCATTGAGTTGCGTTATGCCTTCCAAGATGCTCTTTTGCAGTTTTGGATGCATAAAATTACATTTTGCTTGAGCTAAACGCGTGCAGCTGGACGTGGAAAAAATCCTTGAAATATCACTCCCGATTTCATTTTCCACAAGTATACTCACCAAAATCTTAAAATTCCAAGATGACTTTGTCACATTCGTGTTGCATAAATTTTGAATTTCACAACTTAATTAGGTTTTCAAGCTTTTTCATTTCTTATTTCGCACATCAAAAGTTTGTAAACATGATTACTCATTCTTCGGGGAATCCCCTGCAAAGAACGCATGCGATACATGAATTGGTCTTACTCACGTACTTCACTTAAACCTTATTGACTGCATAGCACGTAAAATTACAGCAGAAAAAGTCTACCGGGCAGACAGTGCAATAGGCCCTAGCACCACTGGCGAGTTGGCCAACATAAGATCACTCCGCGCACGTGTCAATAGCTTGTATTGAAGACAGTATAAATTAACCAATGTCTGTTATTTCAATTGTCTTAAATTATCGACGTATGTGCTTTTTCATATGACACACTTAATTTTGGAGGTTCAACACTTCAATTATTCAAAAAGGAATCGAATGTTGTGGATTATATTTTCGTACAGGGTTGACCGCTGTGTGCATTGTAACAAAGAATAAGGCGGGGTCGAAAGTGCTGATGATATGTGCATATATTAAATTAGCCACCCACAGCGCAGCGTGGGAATAAAATGTCTGGCGCTCGTCAAACCAATAGAAACGTTCAAATTGTCTCAATGGGTTCCTGTAGACCCAATTAAGAGATGCTCTCTTAACAAGCTTTAACAAAACAAAATGATCCCGATGCAAAAATATCTATATCCTTAGAATCCATTTGTTTTTTCGGAGGTATTTGTTTTTTCGGAACTACATGAACGCTAGTCTCTCACAAAACTAGGGCTCACAAAGTACCAGTTTTAATGATATCTTTTGCAGCCTGTGACACAGACTAAACCATAAGATACATCTTCTCTGCATGATTACACTTTTTCCATTCGAATCTCGTTCGCTGCTATGGGCCGTGTACACAATGCCGCTTTCAATTGTTCGGACGTTGATCAAACGGCACTCAAAAGCGAGGTTAAAATTAGAATATTAAGAACTGGCGATAATCAATTATTCATTACATGTTCAACAGTATTTCAAAACGGCGATGTGGGGGAATTGCCCAAAACAGATGTGTTTAACTCTGTGCTTCCGATTTAAAAAAAAAGTGTGAGAAATAAAATAATGTGGTTTGATTCCATTTAGCCTAACGTACTTGGACTTCCCATACTTGTAATACTCAAACCTACGCAGCCTCACCTTATATACCTATATATAATATATATTTTTTGGAGGTAAAATATTTGAACTAATTATGCACTGTTCACAAAAACTTTACGTGAATTTGACTCTCTCTCTCTCTCTCTCTCTATATATATATATATAGCCCAGATTGAATATCCAATAACTCAATAAACAACTATATAAAGAAAACGAAAAAGCATATTGAATGCAGCGATTGTTCTGTCCGTGACGCGAATATTCTACCAGAGAAGATGGTATAACATTTTAGAAAACCATCTTGTATTCTGTCCAGCTAACCCTGCTTGCTAACGTGTCCAGCCACCACTGGTTACCTGTCCGGAACTACTTTTTAATTTAGCCTACGTCTCCGTCCCTCGAGCCAGCATATAATTAAACTTGCCAGTGCCGCGTACGCGGTGATGATTAAATGATTTATACATTGAAATTTTATTGAAAAGACGAGACGGGAGCGTCAAAGTTCTGAACAAAATTGAAGCACAACCGAGTTTTTGAAATCAAAATATGCCAAATCAGCACCGACTTGGTATTGATAAAAACGCTGCACGTTTTGAAGAGACTTCAAAGGATGCGCGCATATGATTGATGTAAGTCATAGTACTCTCTATCTTTCAAAAATCGAGTGGAAAATTTTCTCCCTGTTATGTCTATGTAAAAGACAGTTGTGGGTGTGCAAACTACTCATTGACGGTATCATGTTACATTATGCGCCCTCAACGGTGAAAATTGTCGGGTCCACTACATAAGGCGAATTCAAATAGTCTATACTGCCCATTGGTTCATCCTTTTACTCTCTAAATCTTGGTTCTTCCGAAGCTCATTTAGACCTTGAATGGCAGATGCATCCACCCAACTTACTTTTGGGGTATGCTTTCCCATCAGGCACCCTCCCTGACCTTGATGACAGATGCGTTCAAGCTCGGATGGGGGCACATTTTCCTGGGCATTTTCAGACAATAATAATAATATTTATTTGAATTACTTGCAAAATACATACACAGAAAATAAATATATATAGTACATTCAATAATTGACAATGCAAAAGCAAGTAATTCTGGATAAGAGAATGGGTTGCAAAAACCCGATCACAAAAGTGTTCTCATATTCAAAGAGAAAAACAAAACAAATATACAAGCACAGAGAACAAGTAAAGATCAAAATTGTTTTAGGAAACTAAGGTCGTGTTCCCACTATAAACATTTGTGCTCGGACCTAGGTCTGAGTCCACATAGAAGTAGGCTTGGCCCACATTGATTCTGCGTTCTCACTGTCGCGATATAGTACTCCCATCCATGCCAACGCCGATGTAGTATCAGGCCCACTTACCGGATGTTGTTCCTTACCGATAGGTTATTTTGCAAAAATTGATCTGCTCTGTTCCTCCTGTTGATACTTGAATGGAAACAAATAGGATTCTCTCAGTTATCTGATGTAAAACATGTTGACTGTCGGACAAGAACATCGTCCTACTATTCTGATCATTTTGATGAATCAGCGTGAGTCGCGTGAACGTATCAATGTTTTTAAAGATTCATCGTAAACCCGGAAGTCTCATTGACTTTACAATGTTATGAATGTCCGTCAGCCAGACATGTTTTCACCGCTGCTCTTAGGCCTATCGCTAACAAATCTCCTCAAGTATCGTGTTTTTATATATGATATACGATACAAATGGACAAGCTAATTGGGAAGAAATGTAGACTAAATGTGTGGATGTTTCAGGTTATATTATGTGAATTCAATGTAGACAAATACGGATTTTGTTTGCGATAATTTTGTCCTTGCTCACAGCCAAGGCAGTGATTTCCGCGGTGATGTGTGAGCCGGGCCCACTTACGATGTACAAACGCGTTCCCACTATGCATTTGGTACCACGTCCTAGACTACCTACCTGAGGTGGTCTCGGACCCAATCTCGGATGTAGGTCCGAGTTCACATAAAACGCATTCCCACTAGGCAAGGAAGTGGGCTTGATGTAGCATCGAGTACCACGTCCTGGTACCAAACATCATAGTGGAAACACACCCTAAAAGCTAGGCAAGGCAATGTATGCACAGTGAAAAAGTCAGTCAATGATAAACTGACTGAGAAACAACAATTACCCTGTCTATATCAAAATGGATTCCAAAAAGAACAAAACACTCATTATTTCAATCAACATTAGTTTAGCAAACTTAAAAAGTGTGATTTACAGCCTGCTTTAAAGTTATAAAGAATTGAAGAAAGAAGTCGTCCTTGCAGATTGGTGCAAAAGCCTAGTACTCTGCAATTTGCTTTGTTGAATCAAAGAATCAAAAGAAGCAGGGGTCAAATCATGTAAAACCTTAAAACCCAGAACAAGCCTTTGGATTTTGAAAGCATCTTCAAGCCTAAGATTCAAATCAAGAAGTCGGCTCAAGTAAGGTGGGCGGGCGTCCGCCTTTGTTGATTGCTTAAAAAATAAAGTATGTGTAATGTTCCGTTGCGCTTTCTCTAATCTATCCAAATGATTCCTTTGATGAGAAGCCCAAACACATGCCACAGTCAAAACAATATGGGGCAAGATGAGAGCTTTGTAGAGGTTAATCAGTGCATTAGAAGACATTTCTTGTGCATCTGATGATGAGGCCAGACAGTTTTGAAACCTTACTTGAAATTGCAGCTATATGAGAGTCAAAGTTAAGATCCCTACTGAAAGTGACACCAAGTAATTTGAAATTGTTAACTTCAGCAAGTTTACTCTCGCCCATTATGTAATTGTCATAATAATCATATATTTATGGTTTTTATTGCTTTAATCTTATCTTAACTTGCTAAAGCCCATTTATCTGACTCCGTGCAGTGATCTCACAACCTTGACGCAGCTTTTACGCACGTATCAAGTTATGCCGTCTTTGTGCGCGCGTGTATAAACGCCTTCGTTTTAAGCCAGCGTGTGCGGTGTACTGGTGCGACTGTCAAATCTCGCGCTGACGTCACTGCCTCGAGGAAGGTCAATGAGGTATACACCCTAATCTATCATTCAGTATTTAATTCTAAATTTATTTATAATGAATGATGACATTACGGTGAAACTTTATCCGCTCATTACTTTCAACTACTTCCATCCCTTGAGATTTTGTTGAGCAACCATATAGCTACGCTTACCACCTCACAGTATTCAATATATATCTTAATTACGTAACTCCTTTTTTCGTAACTAGTATTAGCACCCATTTTGTGTACAACTGCTGTACTAAGTTTTTGTATAGATAATCCTTAGTAGTTTGTCTTTTTGCCCCCTTGTCTGTTTTTACTCTGGGTTTTGTTTTTAGTGCTTTCGTCTTGTCTGACTTGTCAACACTCTTGTCTACAGGTATTGTCTCGACTTTTTCTACCCGGTTTCTCATTTGCTCTCATCTACTTTCTTCCTTTTGCAGACCTACTTCAATCCATCCCATCTCGTAGTCCCCGTCTTCTCTCCTCTCACCCCTCCTCCCTCTCTCTCTCCCTCTCTCTCTCCTCTCTCCCCTCCCCTCTCGCTCCTCTCTCTTATTTTCTCTTCTCTCTCTCCTCATAACCCCTTTCGTGCCCTGCCATGTTCGAACTGGCCATTTAACCACCACTTCACGACGAAGACTTTCGAGCATCACACTAATTGAATTTTTCACCAAAACAAATTGAACATCATCAAAATTAATTCCCTTTGCATCACCCCGTTACTTACTACCCCCAGATCATCATCAACCTGTGACCACCCATCCTTCATCACGGTCCCACAAATAACTCTGGTTGTCTCTGACTCCCGCTATCACAACTGACGACAGCTCACCATTATAAAACCCATCAAGCAATGACTCATTTTTCCATATTTTCAGTCAACGTCGTAGTATCACACAATCATATGAGAATCACTAACTAACATTGATCACATCAACCATTCTTTCACTGTCTTAGCATTTCAGAAACATGGCTTAACTGACCCAAGCCTCCATCCCCACTTTAATGGCTACACGTACATGCCAGGACTCTCACTGGCAAGGAAGGGGAGTTTGGCTGGACATAAAAAATCCACCCCTCATACAAAAATCATCATCGCCACAACAACAGGACCAGAATTTGACTCAATTTTCATCAATCTCACCAGTAACATCAACAATAGACCTAAACACTAACTGTCGGAGTTACTTACGACTGCAAACACACAATTCCAAAATTTTAACAACAGCTTCGAGCAGCTTCTCTCTGAACTAAATAAAACTCAATCGTGATATCTATATTGTCGGTGACTTTAATATCACTCTTCTCAATTATTCCACTCATCCACACATTATGACTTTATTACACATCACTTGCAAACGCTTATATCCCCAAAGTAACCGACCTCCAGAATTACGCATAACCAGCCACGCTCATTGATAACTTAATCACCAACTCCACTGACACGACTCCACACCAGGGATATTTGTCACAAGACACCACAATCACTCCCATAATTCTCATTACTCTCTTAAGCTAAGCATGCCTCAAAACAACAATCACTAAACGTGACTTCAGAGATCAACAACTTCGCCACTTTTAATTTTAACGCGTAGACTCAACACTGATCATGGGAACGTATACTCACATTCGGACAATGACCTAACTATCGTATAGCAACTTCATCCACTTATACCAAACATTACAACGATCTTCCCTTTCAAAAGAGGACCATAATAAATCGTAACCCTAAGCAGCCCTGGATGACAACAGCAATTTCCAAGTCAATCAACACAATCAACCGGCCCTCTACAAACATACCTGAAGAAAAACCAGGGACACCAGCAACCAAACACCAATACAAACAATACAAAAACAAATTACTCCCCTTATTCGGACATTGCCACGAAACACACAACACCGAACAAATTTAGAAACTCAAAAATGATCTTACCAAATCCTGGACATTCCTCAACACGATTCAGCAGGAAGGTATCCACTAAATCCCTGACCATTTCACTCCTAATAATAAGCAGATAACCGACCCGCTTGACTAGCTAACGCATTCAACGATCACTTCACTAACCTGGGCAAAAACTTTGCTAACAAAATTCCACCTCCAATAACCCTTTTAATAAACAACCTTCCAAAATCATTTACCTCAATTTTTTCCTGAATCCAGTCAACTGAAGATGAAATGGCACAAACAAACTTCGTCATCTACTAAAACCTGGTAACAGTGCATGTATCGACAAATGATCCTGGATTGCTAACAAATCATACGATAACATCATATCGCTCGCTCTGATGCACATATTTAAACCAATCACCAATCTCACCGGAAACTTTCCCAGATCACCTCAAATCAGCCCAAGTCATTCACTATTTTATAAAAAAAAGCTCTTCCACATAACATGCAAATTACCAGCCATTTCTGTTCTTCTTCCAATCTTTTGTCAACTACACTTACTTGAAAAAATTCTGTACACAACGTCTGTCTATAGTCTTCAATAAGCAACACATTCTTGTCGATGAACAATCCGGTTTTAGGCCAAACCCTCAACTTACATGGCACTCCCTTGAACTAACTAACCAACCTCAAACCTTGCCTTAAAATAAACTCCACTCCATGGGGGTATTCCTGGATCTCTCCAAGGCTTTTTGACACCATGACCACAACAATTCTTACACAAGTGTGATCATACGGTGTCCGTGGAGTAGCCTTGGAGTGGTTCCGGAGTTACCGACTACCCGGCTCACAATCAGTCCTATGTACACTCCACCCCGCATCATCCATAAACCTATCAAGTTTTGGCGTCCCGCAGGCTCCTCCTTGGACCCCCTACTTTTCATCATTTACATGAATGACCTCACCAACATCTCTATCAACTAAAACTAATCTTCTTTGGGCAATGACACAAACCTTTTTTCGCTTCTCTCACACCCTAACATTAATGCGCTTTTAAACAACATGAATCATAAACTCACAAAAATCACTGACTGGTTTTCGGGCTAACAACTTTTCTCTCATGTTTCAAAAAACTAACTACAATGCGTTTCTCTACACACAACACCATCACAATCAAAACAAACATTAACAATAGATCACCAGACAATCGCCCGGTTCAACTCAACCAATTTCTTGCATCAAATCGACGATAACAACATGGAAATGTAACCACTCAACTCGTCACTACCTACCAAAGCGTCTCACGCATTGGTACCATCTAACAGGTTAAACACCACCGTTCCATACTACACTTAAAATCACTATACAACCACTGTTCTCCCATACATTGTCTACTGGAACTCATCTGGGCGCTCCACCATATCATTCACGCCTCAAAAATACAACCACCTAACATCACCAGAAAATGGGCGGCATTCGCTCTTCACAAAACTCGAGCTGGAAAAAACCCTAGGCAGGCGCAGGCACGTTAGCATGTAATTTCAACTCACGGGTATGCATAGGGGCGAGACTTACACGGAGAAGGGATGCACGTTAGTGTAACACTTCCAAACACGCTCTTGCTGTATGATTCTATCAAAAAAGGAAAATAACGAGTCAGTCTAGACCGACGCGGAACTGGGCACCATTACGGTATTACAACACAAAGCAGAGCAAACTCCCAGCTATAATACCAGACAGCTGACAAACTTTCATCTTCCCCTCCCAACTCGTCCTCTGAAAAGCACTTGATTCAGTATCACGGCGCAAACATTTGGAATGATCTCCAGAATCCATCACAACAATACAAACCAAATACTTTTAAATCCAACTGAAAAACATTTCATCAACCGTACAGTCTTAATAATTACTCCTCAAGTCCTTATTTCTCTCCGCACTTTATTCTTCAATCTCATTTCTATCTCTATTCCTGACTTTTTTTTTCTTCAACTTTCCTCTCCTACCGCTGCTTCCTCAATATGCAATAGTATTCCATCCCTCAGCAAGACATGTTGAAAAATCCGTCCTTGTCCAATTCCCGTATCGTGTATTCCTGTTAAGTGTTTGTTTAGCATTAGATATATTGTTTGTTCTTGTTGTTTTTTTTTTGTTATATATATTTACCTATGTAATATTTTAGATCATCCCCTACTTGTGTCTTTATTGTAATATCGAGTATATCTTACTTTTATGGTTTACAGGGCCAGCAATAACTATAAGGCCTTTCGGGTTGTCCATTACTGGTCCTAGCATATCATATCTCTCACCTGTTCATCTTAGCACAGTTTTTCAATTGATACTTTATGTATTATTTTATAATATACTATATTTTTCATTTCTGTCATGTACGATATGTTATGCTAAATAAATAATTGAATTGAATTGAAAACTTAGATCTAGTCATATGCATAACAGCATTTAGAAAGATTGAGAGGCAACTTATTAAGGATAGTCCAATTAAATATGTTGTGAATATCATTCTGAAGAACATCATGATCACTTTCACTTAAAATAGAACAAAGTATTGTGGGATCATCTGCAAACTGAAAGAGAGAAGAAACAACATTTAAATCATTGACAAAAAGTAAAACGAAAATAGGACAAAGAACAGAGCCCTGGGAAACACCTGAGGTTACAGAACACCACCTTGAAACTGCACCCTTGAACACAACCCGTTGCTTTCGCCTTTAGAGAAAGTTCTGAATCCACTGAAGAAGAAAACCTCGGATACCCAATGAATGGAGTTTTGAGAGTAAGATGTTGTGGTCTACTTTTATCACAAGCAGAGCTGAAATACCAGTTTTAGGCTAAGTAACTTCAAGAATTTTTATCTCCAGAACTAAGCATACTAGAATTTTTTTTAATTTAAATTGGAAAAATGCATTTTTGCGGTGTTCATGAGGTTTTTTCATATTGGGGTTAAAGGTCATTAAGGGGGTCAAATGGTCAATTTTGCCAAAACGCTAAAAATAAGAACAAATTGGCTATATCTCAGCCTATAGAAGACAGATAAAGGCCATTATTGCTGCAGTGATGTAACATTAATGGTAAAAGTTCAAGGTCCGATTGAGCTGATATTTGTCAGGGATAATCCTTGTGGCATAATACAGAACAAGTACAGTTGACCCCATCCGTGACCCAGGGGTGATGTTATAGGGGTGAAAGGTCAAATCCCTGAAATGCTTGGATTGAGTTGAAACTCAATAATATTGATCCTTGTAAAGTTGTTAACATGTAAAAATACATTTAATGACATTTGTGACATATTGGTGAAGTTACCGGGGTCAAAGGTCAAGTCACCTCAAGAGGTCATTAAAGGTTCGTTCATACCTCGCTGCACTGTGCTGTGCAGTGCAGTGCCGATATATCGATCACTTGCTGCAGCAACTCAACGTAACCTGCTGCAGCCGCAGTTAAAATAAATTTAACTCGGTTGCAGTACCGCAATGCAGTATACTGGACAGAGACCGTAATTCGAGCACTGCAACTACCGCAACGCACCTTGTAGCGTAGTATGAACGAACCTTAAGGGGATCACCATCCATTCCCAATAAGGCCGTCTTGTAAATTAGACCTCTAGTTATGTCTTTCAGATTAGGCATATTGCGGAATTCACAATGTGGACCGAAGGTGGTTTTGGGGTCATTTTAGCCAAAAACATACATTTTTAGGTAATAAAATGAGATATTGGTATTTTTGACATCTATATGACATGCCCCATCTATATATGTAGGTTTGTGTCCCAGAAGCTCACAATAAGCTCCTGAAGTTTACAAATATACAGTAAGTATGAGCAACATGTTTTTCTCAAAATTCATGTTTCTAGAACCTTAAAAATAGGTAAACTTTTAACTTAGAATTCAAAACGTCGTGTTTTATGCTTTGAGCTGAAAATACTTTAGCTACCATTGGCATTCAGATTAGGTTTTGATGTGGAACTGCCAATATGGGCCGAAGGTGATTTTTGGTAATTTTAGTCAAAAACAGACATTTTGGGGTAATAAAATGATTTTTTGAGATATTTACATTTTTGACATCTATACAACATGCCCCATCTAAGTAAGTAGGTTCCAGAACTATATTATGTCCCAGAAGCTCACAATAAGCTTCTAAAGTTTACAAAATATAAAGTACTAGGCGGTCCCCGGGTTTCGCGATCACCTGGGTTTCGTGATCACCTGGGTTTCGCGATCACCTGGCATGAATGACCCCAGGTTTTGTGGTGTCTTTGACCTGGAATGACCTCTGATGACCACTTCATGACCTTTACAATTTTTGGCATCATCAATAGCCCCCACACACCAAGTTTCATCTGGATACACCAAAGTTTACCCAATTTGAGCTCCGTTGACCTTGAATGACCCCTGATGACCTTGTTGTGACCTTTAAGATTGCTGGCATCAACAACCAACCCCACCCTCCAAGTTGCATGTCTATACACCAACATTTACTCCATTTGACCTCCTTTGACCTTGAATGACCCCTAATGACCTTGTCGTGATCTTAAAATTTTCGGCATCAACAATCGACCCCACCCTCCAAGTTTCATGTCCATACACCAACGTTTACCCCATTTGACCTCATTTGACCTTGAATGCCCCTGATGACCTTTAATACACTAACCAATACAACCTCGGTCTTCGAACAGTCAAGAGGCACCCACCCACGAAGTTTCAAGAACGTGCGACCCTCGGTCTGCGAGAAACCAACGTTTAACCTCATTTGACCTTGAATGACCCCTAATGACCTTGTCGTGACCTTCAAAATTTTTAGCATCAAAAATCGACCCCACCCTCCAAGTTTCATGTCCATACACCAACGTTTACCCCATTTGACCTCTGTTGACCTTGAATGACCCCTGATGACCTTTGATCCACTAACCAATACAACCTCGGTCTTCGAACAGTCAAGAGGCACCCACCCACGAAGTTTCAAGAACGTGCGACCCTCGGTCTCCGAGAAAATTGACACGGTCTATTTGACCTCTTTTGACCTCGATGACCCCCGATGACCTTTGATCCACTAACCCCCGCAATTTTTTTCAACACAAACTCGTCCTTCGTTGGTCAAGGGGCACCCGCCCACCAAGTTTCAGGACCGTGCGACCCTCGGTCTCCGAGAAAATAGACGCGGTCAGACAGACAGATAGACAGACAGATAGACAGACAGACAGACAGACAGACAGACAGACAGACCACCGGTATTAATATATAGATAAGCGATAGTGAATGAAAATGTCAATTTTTTCTCAAATTCATCATTCTAAAACCTGAATAAGGGTTAAACTTTAGCAGCACATTAAAAACAGTCATGTTTTATACTAAAAATTTAGCTGTAAATACTTGCATACTTGCTACCATTCCGTTTAGGTATGATTTACACATGTCGAAAACAAATTTTTTGGGGGAAATATGAAAAAAAGTATGATTTTTAAAATGTTTTTGTTTACATGCCGTATGTTAATAAATTTTAGAACTATATCATGCCTTAGAACTTCAAAATAAGCTTTTTAAGAGTAAAAAAAATACAAAGTATTAGCCTTGTTCACGGCAGTCTGAATCTGAATTATATCGCCAGCGAACCATAAAGCAATAGTAATTTTGACCAAACGCACTTAAAGGTGCAACGAGAGATTTCAAATAACAGGTGTCCCTAAAAAATGTGAAAAATCTGATTTTTGAGCTCCTAAAAATCACCAAGAAACTCTGTTAGTGTGTGTGTTCGTTCGTTATGGTAACATTAAAATGATGTATCCATTGATGCTTAAACCATGATACAATGGGTCTACGTACTCAACGGTGTGTATTTATAGTCACCATCACAATTCCTTTTCTGAAATAGGCGTCTACATATGGGAACGAGAGTTGCTGCGTGTACATGTACGCGCAGACTATGCACAGACTCTCATGGTTCTGTCTGGCTGGAATGCTTGCGTAGTCTTGATGCAGAGAAAAGAAATTATGACAGAAAGTATGGTATAGAGCCTGGATACCCATGCATGCAGTGTGCCCAGATATAGGGCCATGCATGGTACATTATACCGCATTATAGGCCCATATATACACGCCGAGTTCATGGTAAGCTCAATGCCGATAAAATGAACATGATCCGGCTAAATGGATAAGACATTTGTAAGTTCATTCAGCATTTAATTTGTATGAATCTTATTATGCCTACCATGCCTAAAATTACCTGGTTTGCATCGCTTTGGAGAGCCCAACAAAACCGTGGCAGTACAGTGCAGACTACATGTACATGTGCTAACTTGTGCTCGTCATGTGACCGAGTGGCGGGAACACAAAAGTTCGTAAAACAATTACCGTAGTGGAAATTGAACGGTTGGGCAGGCTTTATCAATTAATTCAAGGTTGTACAAATATAATGCTTTACTAATTTGGACAAAATTGTATAACCTGAAGATTCAAGTTAGTAGGAACTACTAAACTAGGTTGTATTTGTTATTTACCATGCTTATCCTTTCACAAAAGTTGTAAAGTGAGTTAAAAAGCTCTACAAACTACTAGCAGATGCTTAACTGATTTGTCGTACTAATTTTTTTAGTAAAGCATGTCGAAAAATCGACTTTTGTTTCAGTGTACAATTTGCTTACATTAGTGATTGAGCGCAGGGGTTTCAGACCCAAGTCAACAATGCTTATTCATATCATAGTGTGGACATTCCTCCATTGTAATTACTGTCCAGTTGACAAAACAGAAATTAAAATAGCACAATTCTAAGTAACTTCTACAAACAACCAAATTGTCCAGGGTGATCAGTTGTATAGAATCCTAACCTTTGTTGAAGTTTTCGATCACAAAATATACCTTTAAATTTTTGTGATAACCTGGACTTTATGTCATCCCATCTGTCTTTCTTCGCAATGACACGTTGACAACTGAATTCCTTTGGCACTTTAGAACAATTTCAGCAACT
>JAMKCH010009079.1:0-29845 GCA_023653785.1 Ophioderma brevispina
GTAAAAATACATTTAATGACATTTGTGACATTGGTGAAGTTACAGGGGTCAAAGGTCAAGTCACCTCAAGGGGTCATTAAGGGGATCACCATCCATTCCCAATACGGCCGTCTTGTAAATTAGATCTGTTCCCAGGTCTAGTTTATACGCTTTCTTATTTAGATTCGATTGTTGTAATCACCAAAAAATATTTCCTATTTCAATTATATTAGTTAAGGCAACAATAATCTCCTGCTGCCAAAAATGACCCAGTGCTACTGACTGTCCAATTAACTCAGATGTCCGGTTTATATTATTTCCAAAAAATATAGATGATGTGACCTATGACGTCACTTGTTGACATTCAGGACGCCCTCTGTTGTTTTTTGGCAGGCAAAATATTACAGTAGTTTCTGTGACAGACCACATAAAATCTGGTTATAAATTACTTGCAGAATCTTTCCTGATCTAAATTGGTCACAAAATGCAGCTGGTAGCATTAGCTTATTATGCTTGATAAGAAAGTTAGTATTATTTAATTCGAAACAAAAGTTACAGCAAAAAACAGAATTTCCCCATGCAAAGTATAGGTGCTTTTGCCTGCCAGTTTCTCTCTTACACCAACAGGGGGCGCCATAAACATAAACAAATGTCACATCATCTATACGTTTTTGAAAAAAAGTCATGAAAGAAAAGTTGTTATTCATCATTGGACCAAACAAGATCATTGGGTTCCAACTTGAAAACAAGATTTCTTCTTTATATTTTTGTTCAATTTAATTTTTTTATTCAAATTGGTAGACGACAATACAACGGGTCCAGGTGAATACTGACTTTTGACTCTAAAACTTTGATGGCAAACCCATTCACGAATTACGGACACTTCAAAGCGTGTTACAAACAATTACTGATTTGTGGACCTTGCTCTTATATCAGGTGTGCGCGTGCATTGATGCATGGGAATATATAAAAATGCATCACTGAAATGCTGCTACTTTCAATAGAGGTCCTGTCTGCTTTAATTGATTGGTTATGAACAAAAGAAACAAACAGCTCTCCTGTAATGCCGTCCATTCAAGTTGTTGTGTGGAACTTTGGAAAATCATCTTGTTTGCATTGCAAAAAGTCAGTGCATATAACAACGGTTTGGATTTGATCCTGTTGAACAAAGTTCAGCATTATTCATTTCATACCAGTGGCGGACAATATTGATCGTGAATCATCTCGTCTGACGATAAGGTGAATTGCCATTTGGTCTAATCCCACTGGCTAATGGGCCATTTTGGCTAAAACTCAAATTGAGTTATTAACCATTTAGTTTAATATCCATTAGGCTAATAACCATTTAGTCTAATAGCCATGTAGTCTTATATTCATCTGTCTAAATCTCATATCGTTTAATATCCACAGCGGCTAAACCGATTTGGTCTACTGCCAATTGGTCTAATACCATCTGGTCTAATTTGGATTCAATATCAATGAATGCTCAGAATGTCTAGACTCTGTCAAACACTTAATTTTCAACTGAGAAATATTGCTCGGATACGCGGTTTCCGGACAAGGAATCATGTCATAACATTATCCGGGCCTTGATCCTATCCGCCGTGATATGGAACTCTCTCCTTTGTGGCATTTGTACCCAAATAGCAATTTCTCCAAACTCCAACGCTTCAGCAACATAGGCAGTTCGTCTCATTCATGGCATTAATCGACGGCGAACAAATTCCCCTTTTCTTGCCGATCTCCACTGGTTGCCATTATAGTTAGGGAGAGAGTCAATTTCAATTTGCACATATCATCTACCAATGTATTAATGGCTTTGCTCCAGCATATCTGCAAAATAACTTTCACAAGTATACTACTCCAAGCTCCATTTGCAAACTTCGGTCTGCTGATGATAAACAAGCTAAAAAATCCCTTTCACAAGGAGATCTATTTGCGACAATGCTTTCAACATACGGGCCCACGTATTTGGAATACTTACCTCGGAATCAGGGAAGCACCCTCACTGAAGTATTTTTCAAAAACCATCTCAATCAATGTTATATCAAAATAATTCTGTTTTTTGGGCTTGGTACTACCTTTCACCTTTTTTACCTGCCTTCGGTAGTGTATGTCATAGCCCGAGAGCTTATGGCTAGGCGCCTTACAAATCTATGTATGTAGGTATGTATGTATGTATGTATATTCACTTTGTCCTAATATCAATTGGATTCTATACCCATTTGGTCAAATACCCATTTGTTAATACCAATTTGGTCTAAGATACATTTGGTCTATTGAAATCTGGTCCAAATGGGTATTAGACCAAATAGATATGACGAGGTGGACATTAGGCCCAAATGTATATTGACCAAATGAATATTGGAACAAGATGGATATTAGACCAAATGGTATTAGAACCAAATGTTGTTTGTGGTTATTAGACCAAATGTAGTAGACGAAATGGGCTTTAGACTAGATGGGCATTAAACAAAATGGCCATTAGGGACCATTTTGGTTGTTAGATAATTTGGATGTTAGACTTTATGGTTATTAGACAAATGGGTTATTAGGGACCACATATGGGTTTACCCAATTGAGTTACACAAATGGCTATTCGAACTAATGGGATTAGGGACCAACTAGCAATAACGAACTTTTCCTACCTACAAAGTGGAATCAATGGAACCTTGTAACAAAACTTTTACTAATGATACCAAAATTTATTCGTCGTTTTTGGGAAACGAGGGCAAAATGCCCAGATTTCAATAGAGTTGAGGGTTAAATTGACCCCTCCTTTTTTATATGAAAAAACGTCTTACGGTCAAAAATACCCAAAATTTCAAAAGTGCGTTATTTGGAATTATTAAAAACCAAGATTTAAGTACAATTTGACAGAGAGTAGCTGTGGGCACTGCATATCCATATATATGCATGACAATCTAGACAAAAGAAGCTCTGTAGTAAGTAAATCCCAAAGTTTTAAATCCGTTTTGTCCCCGTATACGGGGGGTGGCAGGACTCACCTCACACTGGCAGGGCAACCACCCTTAATCCTTCCTTCCACTTCGCCGATTTCAATGCATCCTCCATCCTCAATTCCAACCCCCTTCTACTGTGCTTCCAATGCTTCTTCCATGTCTTCTTTGCTCCCCTCCTCTCGAACCTTCCCACCTCAAACTCAAAGACCCTTCTTAGTGCATGCTCGTCATCCTTCACCAACACATACCAATTAACCAACATACACTATTCGGCCTAGCAACGGTCCATCACCTCTTCCAAACCCAATATCTGCATCAAGTCCTCAGTCCTTCATCCTATCCATCAGCTTCACCCCACACATCGCTCTATCATTTGGTCTCTCTCTCTCTGTCCTCCTCAGAATCCCCATCTCATTTTCGCTCAGGACACATGTTCGCTCCCACAACATCGATCAATGATCTCACCAACTCTTATACACCATCATCTTCAAAGGATATTTTTCCCTTGCCAAAAAACTCCCCACATCCCCTAAACTTCGACCCAACCCTACCACTCTAGCTGTCAACAGCAACCATCGCATCACCACCCTCTAAAACCGATTAACTTAAATAGCAAAGCAAAACAATGATATTGCATTTTATATTTGTTTTGAATGAGTTAGTTAGTAGTTAAACAAATTCACACAAATATAAATCGTGTATGGAAATATACCATTCTGATGCTATCCACTAGGAAAGCGATGGACACCTTTCGGACTTAACACTTATAGATGATATCCATCGCTCCTCTACCAACCCTGGCTTGTTAGCTTAATTGATACGGGCACCATGCTAGTAATACGGAGGTTACCAGTTTTGAGTCCGACCAACCGCACATATTTTTTCAACACTTGTGTTGGCTGGCCATCTCCAGGGAAAGACTAATAAATATAAAATGATAATGTGTGTATGCATACTAAGCCCCACACACTGAATGAGAATTAAAACACCACCACAATTAGTCATTTTAAATACAAATGATCAGTTTGAACTGTGCTTTATTTGCAATCAAAGGAAAGACTTCAACACTGTCAACAAATCATGATTTCTGGGCATTTTCAGAATTTATACAGTGCAACACAAAATGCAACAATTGTCAATGGATATATATGTTATCCGAACCTAACACCTATAGATTATATCTATATCGCTCCTGCTCCTCTACCAACCCTGCCTTGATAGCTTAGTCGGTAAGAGCATCGTGCATGTAATACGAAGGTCACCGGTTCGAATCCGGCCAAGCGCACATGGGTTTTTTTCAACACTTCCGTGCGCTGGCCATCTCCAGGGAAAGATTAATTAAATATACATCCTTGTTTACCTGGAGTACTAAGTATGCACAATGAGCTTGTATACCACCCTGGTATGCCAGCTTATTGTATTGTGCACTGGGTATTTCAATGATTACAACAATGTACATGTGTATCAATAGTTATTATCTTCAACTGTTAGGTCTCAGGTTTTGTGTAATGCAGGTGGTTACCTTGGATGTGATGCTCATGAACATCATGATAACCCTAATGTGGGTAATGTCCATGAATTCAGAGCTGGACGTGACAGCCATGAACACCATGATAAACTTAGAAACCCGCTAATGCATTTAATTAGTCTCTTCACCAAACCTTATCTGGGTATAGTCCATGAATTCAGAGCTGAGCGTGACAATTCATCGCACCATGATAAAACTAAGAAACCAGCTAATGGATTAAAAAATAAGTCTTTCACATAACCCTTAATTGTGTATCGCCATGATTCTGGATGGAATGGGCATCAGACTGTGTAGTACTGTCTAGGTTCTTAGCTCGAATCCTATTCTTCCATTCATACCCACAGCTATCTCAAATGGAATACTTTCTCCAAGGGCTTTACAAGTGGACACTGTGGTAACAGCATTCTGAAAAGAAAAGAAACATCATGTTAAGCTGAGGTATATTCTTCCATTCATACCCACAGCTATCTCAAATGGAATCGTTCTCCAAGGAGCTTTACAAGTGGACACTGTGGTAGCAGCATTCTGAAAGGAAAAAAGAAAAAAAAGCATTGTTAGCTGATAATATTCTTCCATTCATACCCACAGCTATCTCAAATGGAATACTCTCAAGGAGATTTACAAAGATGGACACTGTGGTAGCAGCATTCTGAAAGGAAATAGAAGGGAAAAATCATTGTAGCTGATCAAGATTCTTCCATTCATACCCATCAGCTATCTCAATGGAATACTTTCTCCAAGAGCGTTAACAAGTGGACACTGTGGTAGCAGCATTCTGAAAGGAAAAAAAAAGAAAAAAAATCAGTGTTAGCTGATAAATTCTTCCATTCATACCCACAGCTATCTCAAATGGAATACTTTCTCAAGGAGCTTCCAATGTGGACACTGTGGTAACGCATTATGAAGGAAAAAAAACAACAAAATACATTGTCTTATAATAGGTTAAAACACAGCGGTGAACTCACAGGTCAAATTTTTAGAACAATTTTAAGCAGCGCCAAGAAGAAAGAGGCTAATGCCTCTGTTAAAAAATCCATTATGGAATCTTGCATAGTCCCTACAAGGTCATGGTTGACATGAAACGTCTTTATTGTAACAAATAATTAACTGCCCTGAGATAGTTGGTTTAAAACTGAGCCCAAGGTGACATCAAGTAGGCCTACTCTATTAGTAGAGTATATCTATTAGTGACTTTTATCACTTTGACCTTGAAGAACACAGCAGAAGGGTTTTTTTCTTATAATCTAATTATTGACTTTTCTATACTCTATGAACTGTAAAGACCACATGCAGCAGGGTTTTCTTATATCTAATTAGTGACTTTTTATCTATCTTGCCTTGAAGACCACTGGGCATCGGGTTCTCTTATATCTAATTAGTGAATTTTAATCTACCTTTACCTTGAAGGCAACATTGCAAGCACAGAGTTTTCTTAAATTCTAATTATGACTTTATTTACTATTTGACCTTGAAGACCACATGTTGCAGGGTTTTCTTATAAATCTAAGGTAGTGACTTATCTATACCTAGACCTTGACGGACCACATGAGCAGGGTTTTCTTATAATCTAATTCAGTCAGTGACTTTTATCTACTCTATGACCTTGAAATCACATTGCGAAGGGCTTTCTTATAATCTTAATAGTGATTTTATCTACTCTTTGACCAAAGGGGCCACATGCAGCAGGGTGTCTCTTATAATTAATTAGTGACTGTATCTACTCTTTGACCTTGAAGACCATATGCAGCAGGGTTCTCTTATACTTCTAAATTAGTGGACGTTTATCTACTTCCTCGACTTGAAGACCACATGCAGCCGGGTTTCTTATATCTAATAGTGACTTTTATCTACTCTTTGACCTCTAAGCCCACATTAAAGCAGGGTTTGATTATAACTAATTAGTGACTTTTATCGACTTCTATGACCTTGAAGACCACATGCAAGAAGGGTTTTTTATAATATAATTAGGACTTTTATTCTACTCTTTGACCTTAAAGGCAACCTGAAGCAGGGTTTTCTTATAATTAATGAGTGACTTTTCTACTCTTTGACCTGAAGACCACATTGCAGCACCATGTATGATTGTGCATTCCTTAAGTGGCAGTTTTAAAAGTTAAGGCTTAAAGTTTGTAAGATTAAGATAAAATTGTATTGCCAAGGTCTGTCAGAGTCCACAAGTTCCGGAAAGTCTTATTTTGAGAATAAATTTCACGTTTCATATTGCGTATTTAGTATTGCACCCAAAGTTTTGGTCTTTCCTCATCAAGTTTCGTATTGCAACCCGAAATGTGATGGTGATGAATAAAATGTGAATGAAATAGGCAAGATGCGAGTTGCGATTTTGTAGCAAAATAC
Organism: Ophioderma brevispina; assembly: GCA_023653785.1. Classification (NCBI taxonomy): domain Eukaryota; kingdom Metazoa; phylum Echinodermata; class Ophiuroidea; order Amphilepidida; family Ophiodermatidae; genus Ophioderma; species Ophioderma brevispina. The sequence goes on from JAMKCH010009079.1 coordinate 6,826, forward strand.
AAAATTAAATGCAAAATTCAGGAAAAATGCAAAATTTCAGGTTTGCGTTATGAAATGCGCAATACGAAAATGTGACATTTCGGGGGTGGTCAGAGATACAAAATGCAATTCTAATACGCAATGTGCAAATGAGTGTGTACCACACGACAATGATCAAAATACACTTACTTACTGTCACATCAACTAAGAATAAAAAAGAATAATTCGGACTTTTATTTTTGTGGCATTGCGCAAAAGTCCCATTTTACAGTTTAACGACACAGATTTCAAAAAACTTACTGCGACAGAGATTTAATGAACACTTGAAACAATAACCTGCTCCTGTGATCACACCGAGTCCATACTTCTCCTCCACTGTCAATGCATACCAACTCAGGTTCCATGTCTTTGTTGGATAAAGACGTTTGATACACAAATCCACCTACTGTAAAAACAAAAAAGAGCCAAGGAATCAGGTAGCTCGTCTAGAGTGATTCTGAGATTGTTTATGTCTGTTGTAAAGGTGCATGCAACGAGAGGATTTTGAGACACCCAACCCAAATTTGTGTCATAATAGTAATTTCATTAGATTAGACACTCAATAGATTTTGACCTTGTATTATGCTACAGAAAGGTGCAACAAACAAGAGATTTTGAGACACCCAAATATGTGTCATAATAGTAATTTCATAAGATTAGACACTTCAATAGATTTCGTCCTTTATTATGTACAGAAATGTCTTACAGGTGCAACGGAGATTTTGAGACACCAAATATTGTGTCATAATAGTTAATTTGATATAGATTAGACACTCAATAGATTTCTTACCTTGTATTTGCTACAGAAGAATTAAAGGTGCAACGAGAGATTTTGAGACACCAAATATTGTGTCATAATAGGAATTTTCAGACAGATTAACCACTCAATAGATTGTAACCTTGTATGCCTACAGACATGTCTTAAAAGAGAGAAATCAAGTGATTTTGATTTGCTTATACTTCAATAGTTAAAAACATAAGCTGAATTTCTTATTTGCTCTAAAGAAAAATAGAAAATTTCACCAATTTTGTACCAAAAGAAACATGTCTCGCTTAATCCTTTCAGTGGGGATATTTTTTGCTGGGTGCTTTAATCAGGCAAAAATCGGCACGTTCGATTTTTTTGGAGACACCTGATATGTGAAAGCTCTTGTTGCACTTTTACGTTTTATATGAAACTGAAAGGCAGCTTAAGGTGATTGTTCGACTTATGTCTTTTGTGTTGTCTACTTTGATATTGGCACTTGCACATACGCCCATTCAGTAACTGGGAAACAAAACTTGTGGTTTGAGGTAGAAGCAATAATGCATATTCCAAAGGCCTATTCATATGTGCTATATTGATGGTTAACCATCAAAACAACATTTTGTTTATATCTTGGAATATGAAATGGATTTGAAGGCTCATATGGGGGTTTTACACAGAATGGGTCAAAGGTCATGTGGGCCGAACGCACGTCCAGTACAGTCTGGTTAATTTAGGCGAACAATGGTTATATACGGATGCATTCCTCTCCTTAACAATCTTTACAAACTTTTTATTTGTAACTCAAACACAGTTTGATGAATGCAGCACTAGTTATGCATCGAGACGGCAGCCATTTGTTGCAAAACACAGATGTTTTTGTGACAAATATCTCAAAGGACCTCAGGGATGGCTCCCAATTCATGGTCATGGCCTGAGTTGACCAGGCCAATCACATTTTTCCTGATCGTTATAGTAAGCTTTAATTACCAGAATACTTCCCCTAAGTGGCGGACCTATTTTTATGTTGTTCCAGGCCTGTACGTGGGGGAGGTGGGTGGGGGGTCTCCATGCAGTCGCAACCCCAAATTCCACAAAAGGGGAAAAAGTTCCACTGTGATGAATTATTTGATTAAAAGAGGTCCAAACTTTAGAGAAATTTTTACAAGAAAAGTCCACTTTGATTTTGAAATGCTCAAAAAAGTCCAAAAAATGGACTATTCTAGGGGGTATAAGGTTCAGTTTTAGAACATCGGAGATTCTGGCCCGAAATCATGCGCCAGGACCATTGACCAGTCGGATGATCTCATATTAAGGAAGCTATTCAATATTTTTCTACTTTCAATCCACAAAATCTGATGTTTTATGATTCCAAGCTCCAACTATTAAAAGACAAATAAAAAAAAATCATCAAATAAAGTTTTGTTCCTGGAGGGGGATTTGAACCCACGACCCTGGTAGATAACAAAAGACAAGCGCCCACAGACACACGCACGCAATCCGAAGCCGGCAGGAAGTCGGTCTTTTGTCGAATACTTCAATATAATACATTAATAGGTGATATAAAGCGCACAATAATAATTGAGTATGTCGCGTTTGTCCTTTTCTGTGAAGACGATGTTTGAAAATATTGCTCCTGGAGAGACTTCGGGCCAAAATTCTCCAAGAATCCCAGTTTACCAAAAAGGTTCCACTTCTTGAGATCCTGCAACACCCCCCCACCAAAAAAAAAATCTTGATACAGCCCTGTCTTTGTTAATGACAAAACATCAAAGTAGCACAGCCATTAAGATTATGACGGTCAAAGGGCTACTGAGCCACCTATCAATTCTGCTTATCATATACAGTTGGTTTGACAAAAAAAATTGTCAGTATTACCTCCCAGTTAGACATCTTATATCAAACAAGCACAGCCATTGGATGATCAAAGTCAAATGGCTACGGAGCCAAACTATCACATTCTGATTATCATATACAGTCGGTTTTACAAAGATTTACCAGGATTACCGCCCAGTTAGGCAGCTTACATTTATGCAATGATCATTGTGATGATGAAACAGCCAAATAATCCAGATCTGGGCCATAGCCAAAAGTAACAAAGGTCCGCTTTATCATGTTGAAGGGCCGTTTTGTCCATTGGTGTAACCAGCTTTTTTTCCGGGGGTGGGGGGGCACATGTATTTTCAGGGGGCAAGCAATATATTAAGGGGGGCCCAAATTTCTTTCCTGTTTTCCCTAATCTCGCAAGGTAGACACAAATTTTTTCACCACTCGATCGCAATTCTGAAGACCAGGGGGGGTTCTGAGTGCGTAAATTGGTCATTTTTTATGTTTGTATAACTTTTTCAATAGGGGCATTTAAGTTTACACAGGGGTCAAATTTTTAAAATGCCCCAATCCTGTTGAAATTATATTGCCCATCTATTCATAAGGATTCCAAAAATGTATCGTTTGTACCACCTACGTTCATTGGTTTTTGAGTTATAGGGTAAAAATGACAAACATGGTGAAAAAGGTCAATCTCTATTTGTACAGGGGTCAACATTAAAAGTTACTCTGATTATATTTTAAATACTTGCAAATTATTGACTGAGGTAAGAGGACTCCTAAAAAGTATAATTTTGACTATGTTAAATGTTTACTTAAGGAGATAAGGGTCAAAGAAGGTCAACACCCAATTGGATTATGTTCATAATGTTGCCCTATGACCTATTTTGTCCCATAACATGGTAACTATGCATTGCAGATGGTACAAACTATTCCTTATTTTGACACATTAAGCTAGATGAACAACTTCTTTCAATTTTACCAAAATTAGAGCAACTTCTGATTTTGACCCTGTACAAATAGAAATTGACCTTTTTACCATTTTAGCCATTATTACCTTATAACTCCCAAACCAATGGTCATAGATAGTACAAACTATACATTTTTGGAATCCTTATGACTAGACGGATAATATGGCATACATTTCTACAAGATTGGAGCATTTTAAAAATTGACCCCTGTGTAAACTTAAATTGACCCCTATTGAAAAAGTGATACCACAATTTGAGAGTACTACCTACCAAGCATTGATGTAGAGGGTCCATACTAACTACCAAAGGTGCCAAACCTTTTCTGTAGTGGGGGGTAAACGATGATGTTTGACCTGGGTCCCAGCTCCTCCTCTACCAAGTATATATTAACATTTTTTTAGTATAGTATAGTCCTGTGTTTTTCAATGTAAATTCAGATTTTTACAGAAAAAAAAAATTGAGGGGGGGGCAAGATTCCCCACGCAGCTGACACCCCTCCCCCCCTCTGGTTACGCTACTGGCTTTGTCATGTTGAAGGGCCGCTTTATCATTGTAAGTGTTGTTGTTATCTGATTAACCATAGGCCAATGCATTGGTCAATACTACTCCATTATGCATTACTACTATTAATTTACTATACTGTTTTGTCAATGCCGATGTTTCATTCCTCCCTTACCCCCCTTTAGATTTTGGAGGCGACTGGGAAAAAATTTGGGGCAACATCCAGGGCAGCGAGCCGAAAAAAGTTTGTAGAAAAAAACGCCCACTTCTGGCAAATCCGCACCACCCCAAATAAATTCCTGGCTACGGACGGGCCTGATCCAGAGTTACAGCAATCTTAAAGACCACCTACTTTATAACAAAAAAAGTAAATCGGAATTCTGATTTAAATCGAGAAAATATCATGCATGTTTACCTGTTTATGTTACCAAGCAATATTTTCTTATTCCAAACACATTGGAGCTGAAGAATCAACTCTACTGTAAGGGTTATATTTTTAACATTTATACATGAATAAACTAAACTAACTAACTATAGATGATGTGACATTTGTTTATGTTTATGGCGCCCCCTGTTGGTGTAAGAGAGAAACTGGCAGGCAAAAGCACCTATACTTTGCATGGGGGAAATTCTGTTTTTTGCCATGTTTGCTGTAACTTTTGTTTCGAATTAAATAATACTAACTTTCTTATCAAGCATAATAAGCTAATGCTACCAGCTGCATTTTGTGACCAATTTGGATCAGGAAAGATTATGCAAGTAATTTATAACCAGATTTTATGTGGTCTGTCACAGAAACTAACTGCACTATTTTGCCTGCCAGAAAACAACAGAGGGCGTCCTGAATGTCAACAAGTGACGTCATAGGTCACATCATCTATACATGAATAACAGACCGGGATGGGGTCGTAAATGGGTCACGAGTGGTAAAACCCATGACCGTCTCACATCAAAGTGTGAAAATGGATTGCAATCTGTATTGTTGTAATCTATTTTGATTTATTTGGGCGAGTTGCTATTGAATGAGGCTTGGGCCCCCAATCATCTGCAAATGTGAATTGTCCCTAGCACCTGGTAGGGCATCCCTAGTGCCTGGTACGGCATCCCTAGCGCCTGGTACGGCATTCCTAGCGCCTGGTAGGGCATCCCTAGCGCCTGGTAGGGCATCCCTAGCGCCTGGTAGGGCATCCCTAGCGCCTGGTAGGGCATCCCTAGCGCCTGGTAGGGCATCCCTAGCGCCTGGTAGGGCATCCCTAGTGCCTGGTAGGGCATCCCTAGCGCCTGGTAGGGCATCCCTAGCGCCTGGTAGGGCATCCCTAGCGCCTGGTAGGGCATCCCTAGCGCCTTTATTTGGGCAGGGGCACCCTAGCGCCTGGTAGGGCATCCCTAGTGCCTGGTAGGGCATCCCTAGTGCCTGGTAGGGCATTCCTAGTGGCTGGTCAGGGATTTCTAGGGATTAATGCCCAGAAAAATTGGAGCAAGGATTCAAAATTTTTGATAGGGAAAAAAGTCAATAGTCACTTCTTTTCTAACCTCTCAATAAGAGAGTGTTTGTTAGTAGAACCATCACATGGCAATTTGAACATTTCAACTTACTTTGACATCAGGCCTGTTCCTTTTTGTAGCGCCCTCAAAGGCCAGGTATGACAATGTTGCAAGCACGCTAGCACCAATGTCAACCCTGAACACATCACCAGCTCTTTGTGTTACTATACCAAGGATATTCTCTCCTTTCACAGCAACATACTGTCAAAAAAAATCACAAAGAATTTTAAAAGGTTGGTTGGTTTGTTTTTAATGACATGTTCACACATCATGAGGAGATTTCTGTGTTAGTGATTGGTTGAGAGCTGGTGTGAAAGTAATCATAGTCCGGCAGGTATCATAGTCCGGGCTCCATAGACGACAACGGAATAAAGTGTGAAACTAATGCTGAAGAGTCAACTGAATTGATTGCCCTATTTGTTCACCATTGTTCCCGGACTGTGAGCCCGGACGACTATATCTCCTGCCACACCGGTCCTAAACAATGTTTATGGCCCTGCAATAATTGATTTCTGATCACTTTTTGGGTAGGCATGTAGAAATAGGTAGACATGTGTACAATGAGCCCTGCAATGAGCATGCAGGACTGCTACGGCTATTGTTGTCCCAAAATAAATATTTGAAGCCCGATATACTTGACTGTCAATCAAAAGACTTTTTTTTTTAAATATGTGTTGAAAAAAACAAAAACATGCGTTTTCAAAACTGTTGTATGTTAGTACACATACAAAGCACACCCCTATTTTGTAATGGAACATCCCATTTGATACATTGATCATGCTGTTTTTCTCAAGTGTGAAGAAGATCAAAACATGGCATGAAAAAGTGACTTTCCAGCTGATTTTTGAGGATTTAAGGTACAAAACATGGAAAATAATGATTTGTGAACGGGGTTCACTCGTGGATTTTCAGCATTTACTTATGAAAATCCATGAGTGAACCCCTAATTCATCTTCATTGACTTGTGAGTTTTAGTCCCGGGGGGGCCACTTGTAAAGGTGGATATGATGCGTGAACACGGACTTTCAAAATGCACCCTAAATACGTATTTTCACCGACTAAAAAACAAGCTAAAACATACCCTAAACAAGTATTTTATCTGTTTATGAGGTCTTCAACAAGTATGCAGTGCATTTAATCGTAAATATACCCTTTATTATCTTGCTTTGCTTTACTTCCCAAGTTCCGATTACAATATTTTGGATGATTTTGATCCCTGCTTAATGATATACAGGCTCTCCCAAAAACATGTTAACACTCGAAACAGGGTCATTTGGTCAAAAACTAAAGTACACATGGTTCTTTGTTTGGTATGCTCCTAAAGCCAAATAAATAAGCTTTTATTTGCTGTTTATTTCATTTCAATGCGATATGTAGAACAAAAGATATGCTTCGTCAAAAAGGAGGGTGCAAATTCGGACTGGTCCGATTTGCAGTGTTACATTTGTAAGATTGCGTGAAACATAATTTTGTAACGTATATACTCAAAATTGAGTTATTGATTGAGTTATTGATTGGCTGTTGAACCTACTGAAGATATTGACAATCCCTTGTGTACTTCGTTATTGTCAATAAAGTGTGCACATTGTCTTTATGATCAGCAATACTTTGTGTTTTTTTTTTAAATCAATCAGTCAATTTACTTTCATAGCAAACTTAGCCCTATCAAATCGCTCAAAATTACACAGAATGCTAAAACCAAACCAAAATAAAACCAAACAATCAGACACTTCCAAACATGCAAGCAAACAAAAAAGAAAGAGAAACCTCTGATAATAGACCTACACGGACTAATGAAGCTGGCAGAATTGGAAATAAGACATCAGTAGAGCAGCTAACACTCATTACGGAGGAATGGCAAGAACTCAAGTCAACATTTCTCTTGTTAGAAGACAGTTAAGTGGTAGATGCAGCGATGAGCGTTTGGTAAAAAAACCCAGTGACAGGAAATATCGCAGTCTTTCTTAATGAAAAAAAATACGAGGACATTGCGCCAAGATCTTAATTGTTTTCCTTTTAAGATGGAAAGAAGATGTGCTATGGAAGCCAAGTGTTCATGTTATGTTCAATTGGATGATCCGCCTTTTACTTTCAGGCGCAGCCGCAACACATATGTTGGTTTCCAATTTTTTTTAAAAGGCGCGTAACCAGTTGCAGATATATGTATTATGCAGAATTGGAACTGGGCCGTCTTTTTATAGGTTCTGGAATTGATTTTTATTGAACCACTCAACCACTTCACACCTTTACTACTACACTGTTAAAGGGATTCAGTGTCTCTCAAGTGGTGATTAATCCCTCAAGTGGATCATCAAGTGGTTTTCTTACAATGAATATTACAGCCCTCCTTCTCTTGGCCTGGACTAGGCCTCTGCAGTTATGATCATGGACATATACCACCATGGAGTACTACAGTAAAGCTGCCTAACTCCATGCGCTATACACGACTTGTTGGACCTAGGGATTCAGTTACTACCACAATTTCATCGGCTACATTTCAATCAAGATTGCTCAGTGCAGGTGATAAAACCCTAACCATGGTCCGGTATGAAAATCAGCATCGCCCCATAACTCACTGTAAACCAAATCATACTACTACTTACACAGGTTGAAAAACTTTTGAGCGTGACAATAACAACTATCTTCCTTCTAATGTTTGGCAAAAATTTAAAGACTCTTGGCATCAAAATGCCAAAGTCACTCGTCGGGGAACTCGACGAAGGTAGAAATAAGCAACGTCCTCCCTGTTTGGTTCCCAAAGAAACCTTAGACCACCCATCCAGAACTGCTGCGGAATCTGCATAACTTGAGAGAGTTTGACTTTGTGCCACTTAATCCATGAAGACCACTCAGTTTGCAATGTGGAATGCTCAAGCTATACGGCAGATAGAAGAAAAACCGCTTCCATTATGATTTGATATCCAGAAAAATAGACTTCTTACTTATACAGAAACGGGCCAAGGTGATAATAGGGGGAAATTTCGTGCATTAAACCAATTAATAATTCCCTTCATTTTGACCTTTACCATCTTCCTAGAATTGGCCGTACTGGTGGTTGTTTGTTGTATGTTTTTCCTAAGAAGGGCTTCAGAGCTAAGCGTGGCATCGAGTATAATTTAGGTTTTTGATAGGCCTAAGCTACCCCATCTTTCAAAAGCATGGGGCCCTCTGTAAAGATTTATAACATCTACAAGGCCACAGAATCAAGGTTATAAATGACAGTAAAACTGTTCTCTTTCTGAATTTTCCGCTTATTGAGTCTGTATTATCACATTCACTGGACCCATCATCATAAATGGTGACCTAAATTTCCATGTCGATTGCCCAAGATTGATAGGGCAGCATGTCAATTTTTAGATCTTATTGAATCTGCCGACCTTCATCAGCATGTCACAGGTGCAACCCATATTATATGGTCTACATTAGATTAATTTTGACTAGAAAATCGGAAGTTGGTTCCAACATCAATATCAGTAGAGGCTATCCTTTCTGAATCATTTTGTGTCGAAATGCAGCCTTAATGTTAGCAAGGACCAAAGCCAACCAAGAAACTGATTTCTTACCGTAAAACACGTGATATCGATATTTTCAAATTCTGTGAGGATATATCATTCATCTTCACTAGTGAACGCCAAGTGACAATCTTGAGACACTTGTTGAACAATACGATCATGTTCTGAGAGAATTATTAGACATTCATGCACCTGAAATAAAACGTGGCTGTGACCTTACGGACCGAATGCTCATGGGGTACACTAGTGAGTTACGTACGGCTAAACAAGAAAAACGAAGAGCCGAACGTAAAGGGATGCAGTATGGTTCAGGTCAAGCAAATTTTTACGTAACAGATTAAAGAAATACAAAAATTTACTTGAAAAAAACTCAGATTTCTTATCATAAATCAAAAAGTGCATTGTGATCAAAAACAACTATTTCGTGCTGTTGACAAACTGTGTACAATCAGTCGCTAAGGGTTTTACCTGATGATGAAGACTCCTATGATCTTGCAAATAAATTTGCCTCCTTCTTTGATGAAAAATGTAAGTTAAGTCTTTGTGACATCGATGAGTCTGATACTAGGGTTTCTGTAGACCTCCATTGCTCGGTGGCATATTTCTGTTACAAACTTTAATCAGGTTGATGAGGAAACTGTTTGCAAGATATTTATGGAGTCTCTCAAATCCTGCAAGAGATCCTATCCAACAGGCTGCTGAAAAAATGTGCAATGAATGTTACCTGTAATTATAAGATTGTAATCTCAGTTTAATCCTTCTGGTGTTTTTCCTGTGTCATATAAAGGTGCTCATGTTACTCCTCTTTGAAAAAAATGTACCGACAAGGAGATTTCTTTAAGTAATTTTAGACCAATTTCTAACTTATTGTTTGTTTCCAAGGTCATGAGCGTGTCGTCTTTAAACAATTGAATGACTGCCTACAGGCAAATGATCTTTATGCACATCCCAGTCGGTTATAGCAGTTTTCATTCCCCCGAAACTGCTTGACTGTGTCATTGAACGATCTGCTGTTGGCGTATGACGAAAACCACAATGAAGCAGCGGCTAATTCTTTTAGATCTAGCGCTGCTTTTGCTACCATCGACCAAAGGGAGCTCATGGTTGCAGGTCTCTCCAAAAGATTTGGAATAATGACACAGCATTAGCATGTTTAAATCATACCTCACATGGTCGATGTCAGTGTGTTGTTATTAAAATGTCCTCTCTACCAAACACATGTTGTGTTGCGGTGTTCCACAGGGGTCCGGTTGGGCTATGTCATTTGTATATTCTCCTGTCGAAGAACACATTATGATCAAATCTCAAAACATGACTTATGCTGATGATACACAAATCCATGCTTTTTCAAACATGTGATGCACCATCCGTTCTCTCGAAATTAGAAAAGCATTGTGAGTAAAAGCCATGGATGATGTCAACAAATTGAAACTCAATGACAGTAAAACTGAAACTTCTTCACATAACCTCTCGTTTTATGAAAACCAAATCAATTCATCGGATTATTGGAAACTCATCCATTGAACCTGCACGGAAGGCTAGTGATATTGGGATTTTAACGACAATAAAGTTACCACTGAACAGTCATATCACAACATTTGCCGTGCTGCTACTCAAAGCCATATGGAAAATCAGTCAAATTAGGGAAATACCCTTGACTTGGGCTCAAACAGAACGTCTCGTTCATGCTTTCATTACAGCGGGCCGCCTTGATAGTTGCAATGCCTTCTTTATGGTCTCCCTAACTCTCAAATTGAAAAACTCCAACGAATCCAGAACACAGCTGGCTCGTCTAATTAATTTTTTGGAAAAAGAAATTTGATAACATATCAGGCATTTTGAAAGCATCATTTTGGTTACCAGTTGAAAAACGGGCATCAACTACAATATTTCTGTTATGACTTACAAGCCATCAATGGTCAATCACCTGTATATATCAGAACTCATCACATTACAATCTCCCCGTTCACTTCGTTCTCGCTCAAAAACATACTTGTTTCTCCACGTTCTCAACATCCTTGGACATAGTGCTTTTTCTGTTGGATCGACTTGTGGAACAATTTACCAGTTCCACATCCGCATGTACTACCTCTCTAAGTGTTTTCAAAACACTGGTAAAAACCCATCTGCTTACTTATAACGTATTATCTCCATTTTTGCATGTATTATTATTTGCTGTTTTTGATAGTTAAGATGGGAATTAGATTTTGATTTAAGTCATACTGTGTAGTTTTGTTTTGTAAAGGGCATAGAGACCTTATGGTTTATGCACTCAAAGCATTCTCATTATTATTATATTATATGCAAACATCGAAGTTGAGAAAACAAAGTTCTACACATGACCACCCTAAGCTGCACCGAGCACATCAGAAAAATCCATCACAGGAAAACTATATCCACAATGGTCATAGGCAGAGTAAGGTGCATGAAGCTGAGGGCTAATACAGCTATAGTTACAATGTACACAAAGCCAGCTCAGCCTCAAAGAAATCTGGGAATTAAGGCACCAGGATGGAACTCTAGAATGTTGATCACCATGACATATTACAATGCATTCTTACCAGCACCATAGTTAACTGGCACAAAACTATCTAGCACAATTAGGGAAAGGAGGGCATGCAACCATCAAAAAAATTACTGACATAAATAACTTCATTAAGATGATATGTAATACATGTAAAACAGTAACCTATGTTGACAAAAAGCATAATGTAGAAAATAGTAAATGTAAGCAGGAGCAACATGCATCCGACAACAGTCAGACTTTCTCATTGAGCCAGCATACGACGTTGCACATGCAGGCATACCACATCTTCTACTCATTTCCCTCCACAATTCTTATATGGGAGTTTAGTGGTGAAGTGATTGCGCCGCACAAAATTGGTTTGACAGTCAAAGAACTAATTGGAGTGTAAGAATATCATCAGTCATCATAGATCAACTCACCTGGTGATTATACTTCAGATACCGTCCTGATACGGTTCAGTATACCTCTAATACGATCCACTTTGGAGCATCTTAAAATAAAAATGGTGCAACAGTTTCAGCCTCTTTTTCACAGAGTACACATGTGTCATCCACTTTATACTGGTTGAATTTTGCACGATTGATTGCAACACATAAGTAACTACCCCGTCAATAATCGGGCTTTTACCGTTGCTTGTTTTAACATCTCGCCGTTTGTCGACACTGACTCTGTATCCCATACCTGATGTTGAGAACCAATTGAATTTATTAATATTAACATATTTAATGAAGACTTGCTCTCTGCTCACTGATCATTGATCATTCAGTGTTTTAATAGCTTGTCAATCATATGTTCCATTTGAACTTTTCAAGGTGCATTTCTAATCGACTCAAAAACGAAGGAAGATTATAGTTATTCATAGAGCTTCGCACTTTCACATGAACACGACTTGCTTTTAAATGGTTTCACAGCGAGTTGCCTGATTGCAATTTCATACTCCGACACTAATGTTGGTCTCTACATATATTGCCAAAGAAGACCAACATGGCTGATCAACTACTTGCTTCCCAGGTTTTGCACCGAGTAGACCATATACTTCCTGCGCATTAGTCTGGTGCAGGTGATTCGTGGCAAAAACTTTATTTGTCTAAGCATCTTTCTCTGAACATTCAAGTTTATTATGTCGCCGCGTTTGAAGGATGTATCCTCCCTCCAACAACTCCTGCAATACAGATTTCCAAGTTTTATAATGAGATGGGTGGGTCAAATACCATTTCTCCCATGCAACACCCTGCACCCTTCTGCAAAGCTGTTCTACGTGCAGTTTTGAATTCCTCTCATTAACATCAGTTGTTATCACACCTTCTGCTTATACCCAAGTGGGTTTGACTCGGTGCCATATGGTATGCTTATCGTCCGCAGCAAGACAGGCCCAACTTAAGCTCGAAATTGATTGAAATAACTGACTGCGGTTGTAAACTTGGCATTGGTCTTGGATATCTGTGGTCGTTTGCATAGTTATGTGTTGAAGAGCAACCTGGTGATCATTGGACTGTTGGAAATAATTCGCCATTCATCCGCACAGGTTGGGGCTGGAACCTTAACTGTACCAATGCGATGACCTCTATGATAGACTTACTGGTTCAGAAGCCGGTTGGTATATGCTTTATAGATTGGGGCTGAAGTCACACCACCTTGCCTTACAACACCCTGCATAACTTGAAGTTTTCCGAAATGCATCATCCCCACTTAATAAATGTTGTCGGATTGGTATATAGTTGTCCTAAAAGCCAGCCAAAGATCCCTGTTAATGCCCAGTTCATTACAATTCATCAATAAAATTGATGGTCCACAACATCGAATGCCTTACTCACATCAAGGAGTGTAATGTAGATGGATGTCCTTAGTTTCGTAAGCCTCTGATGACTCTGGTTTTACCATTCGTGCAGCATTAGAAGGAGAACTACCTTGTGTAAAACCTCTTTGCATATTAATTTTGCTTTAGAGTATGAGTGGATCTGCCTTTCAACACCACACTTTTTTTCAAACACTGCATACGATGGTGTTACTGTTATACCCTCTGTATATTAATCAGCAATAGTTTTATCCTTCTTCTTCTTCTTCTTTGGACTTGTGTCCAAGATCCCAGTACAAATTAAGCTGGTACATAGGATGATACTAACATATAATTAATAGATTTGTTAACAAACATAGGGTTGTGGACCCTGATCGTCATCTGCTCTTTCAGAATTTTGATAACATCATGGCTTTTCCCATTCTAAGACTAAGATCTAATTTCCTTCACCTCGGTGCGAGTAACGGGAATAATTCTTTCATATTGTTTTCACGGATAGCCTTTTCATAGAGGCAACTTTTGGACACAGCTGCATCCTTAAATTGATCGTCATAGTCGTGATCTTCCTTAACACTTAACCTTGCAATGTTTCTCGAAGTGTTGCTAAAGCCATCACAGATTTTCATAAGGTTCATTTAAAGACCTATAGTGATTTGCTAAATCAGCAAATCGAAAAAATTATCAAAAATCAATTTTGCATGTATGTAACAGTCAGGTACCTAACAACCCTGCAAATGATAAGACCAGACGCAACCGAATCAGGACAAATCGAGATTTTATCATTACTGTCCGTTCGGACACTACTACAACACGTACTTGATGGAGAATCGTATCTTCTTGGAACACTGCCGTTTTTTCTATCCTTTCTGTCATTTCCTACTACACTGGAAAAGGTAACTTATGAGAATTCCTCTAACGACTTATCCTTCACTTGAAGCTATTCCTGCAAATTTCAATATTTGTCAAATCACTGATAGTTAGAATCTTTAACTCCTCCTTTGCCAACTCTTATAAATTTATCTTATCCTTCTGTAATGCTCTTCTGGCTTCTCATCACCACTTACATGAAGAGCTTAGTGTCATTGGTGTGAGCATCCATTATGTCGCAATAATGCTGATCTTGCATAGCTCTTACATTGATCTTATTGCTGAGCGTAGATTTCTTTGGTCAGCTTCTAGCTATACTAAGTGGATGCATTTTATCTGTTGGCCTTCCGGCTGTCCTTCCATGGTATAAGCATATTTATTATGTTTCACAAGCTGACTGATATCTGGACGACCAATATCAAGACCCTTTGTTGTTCCGTCTATCTTTTCTTCTCTAGGTTTAAAAGAACATTCATCAGAGGTGCAGTCATCATCTGCGTTATCGTTAAAATTGCATTGTTAAGCATCCTCTTTATACTGGGAATAGCATCATTAACTACTCTACTCGATTTTTTCTCCTCTATATTTGGTTTTGTCACCATTTTTCCAGTCAAGTCTAACATTCCTGCATTTATGAATCTTAGATTTGTTTGTGCGACCTGATCCCGATGCTTTAAATGGGTAGCTGTTAAGTTAGTAGATATGGTTCATGATCCGACATATTTAAATACGTACTTCCAAACACTGGGTAAGTACGCTGATCAGATCTTCATTATCGTTACTTAGTAGAAGAACAAATCCAGTGCGCCTTGTCATTACATTACATATAAATGTGTTGCTCTGGGGTAAATATTCGTACACAAGTTATTCACCTTGCCAAACATCCCTTAGCATCTATCGTTGAGTTGCAGGTTCACGAAAAAGAGATGCATTAAAGTTGCCCATTATAACCACAATATGTGTTTGACTATATTTGTGATAGACCTTGTTAATTTCATCGAGAGTAGTTTGATATTCGCCACTACTATATAACCTACCCTTGCATGGCATGTAGGCATTAATAAGTAGATAAGATAGCACGGCAGTGGTAAGTTCCATACATAACACTCTGCTCCCACAATCGGGTAAATTTTTTACATTTTTATCAATGTCACGTTTCCACAAGAAAGCCACTCCGCCCTATCCTCTCGGTCTTTGATATGCACAGATTGGATCTTCGTCATCAACTGATTTTGCAGCAGCGTTAAAACCACTATTGAGATCGTCAAGATATCCCTGTTCAAAATGAAACAGCCAATGTTCTTGAATTGCCAGTATATCAGAATAACTTAATACTTTTTGAACAGCTAAAATATTAGCTTTAATATTGTTCACATTAAAAGTTGTTATTTGTAGTCTCTGTGTCTGACTTTTTCTTTCGTCTTGTATTGAACAATTGGCCTTCCGGTGGAGGCTCGCCCCTTCCCTAAAAAATGGGTATTCATGTTGCATCATGCATCTCAAGCGCTTTTAAGGCAGAAATCGGACCAAGTTGATTTTGCCCTCATAACAAATGAAGCATATCTTTGTTTTTCATATCGGATTGGAATGAAATAAATGGCAAATTAAAGCTTATTTTATTGGCTTCAAATAATACCAAACAACGACTCGTGCATATTTTTCTTCTTATCTAAATGGCTTTGTCCCGAGTGTTAACATTTTTTTGGAACAGCCTGTATAACATGACAATTTCAGGGTTAAAGCGGCACTGGCACATTTTCACAAAATATGAAATTTCTTCAATTTGCTCTCAAATGATAGTCTAGGTCATTGGAAGAACAGAGATATATTTTACACATAAAATAACATACTCCAAAACAGATAGGGACATTGATATGAGGATAAAGACATCCAGGTAATTTGTAGGCCAACTTTTAAGTTTTCCATAACTTAAATCAACAAATGTGTATGTTACATGAATATTTTTGACTCGTACTCACTGATATTAAAACCACAAAGGTTATAGACCGATCAAACAGTGTACATAGCGTGGGAAACGTGCATACGGCGTCGTGTTCTTGTGTTAAACACCATTTTCGTCGTCTGCTGAATTTAGCGTCGCCGGCGACGTTAAATTATAAAATCGTTCTGTTTACCATAAGGAAGCTGATTTGGTCTTAATCATTTCGGGTGAGGGCTTTTGTATATAAAAGCCTTACAACCATGCAAAAATATCGATTTTGAAAAATCTTGAGGGCACACTATTTTTCAAATGTGCCAGTGTTTCATTAAGAAAAAACATACCCTTTTTTCCATATTTTGCTGTTTTTGACACCCTAAACGATGTACGCGCGTACATCGCCTGTTGGAAAAAAGACACCCTTTTTAAGCGTTTTCTTGTTCACGCATCATATCCACCTTTGAATACAAGTGGCCCCCCCGGGGTTTTAGTGAAACAAGGCAGTTCTCAAACCATGTGTTTTGCCCCTCATCGTGATCAGACAATTGTTTTTAACATTTGAGTATGTACCAGAAAGAGGACATGGACAGAATGCCCTATAATCCACCCACATTATAACCTTTAACTCTAATCTGTGTACACCCAGTGGTGTAGTATCTGAACTGACAGAAAATGGGTGGGGTCCAGGGAGCAAACCACCTGCAAAATTTGGGTTTTATGTGCTTTAAATGTCTTCTAGGAGCTAATCCATGCAAGATTGTGTAAAATTTACTTGTCGCACACTGACCATTGAACTTTAAAGGTGCAACAAGAGATTTTGAGGTGGCCAAATATTGTGTCATAATAGTAATTTCATATAAACTAGATTCCATTCAAATGATTTCTTACCTTGTAATTTGGCTACAGAAATGTCTTTAAAAAAGAGAAAAAAGGTGATTCTGGATTTGCTTATATTTCAATATAAACATAAGCGGAATTTTGTATTTGCTTCCATACGAAATTAGAAATTTCATAATGTTTGTACCAAACCATTTCTTCAGCTTAAAATGGTTCGGATGGGAATATTTTGGATGGAAATCCGTTACTCAAGCTTTTTTGATTTACATCAGTTAACTTTGATTTTTTCAGGGACACTGATATGTACATATCTCTCCGGTTGGCACCTTTAAAACCTATACCTTGCCGGCAATCTGGTGCTGGCAAGCGCCATGGCCTGAATTCTTCAAGGTGAAACAACAACTCATCTCAACCGACGAAATCATACCGGCGGACCGGCCCCCCCTGCCTATGCCACTGTGCACGCCTCCAGTAGCGTACAATTGTACGTACCGATGCAGTCCAATCCAGAGGGGGCAAAAATACCAGTCGCGCCAGAGGGGACAAATTCATAAGTCCTTCCCGGTGATTTGCTCCAATAAAGTTTGAAGTGAGGGAAATTTGCGCATACGCGGCACAAAAATCCCGAATTTATTTTTGCCCCAAATTTTAGGCCTCAAATTGGTTCAAAATTCCTGAAAAAGGAGATGAAATGCCATGTTTAGGTTTATATCATCCTGCTTTTTTGAGCCAGAGGGGGAACTTGCCCCCATTCCCTCCCAAATCCCCCCCCCCCCCAAGCCCCTATTTTTGGAGAAACAGGGACCGGGGGCCCACTCCCCCTTAAGAATTTGTGACTAAAATAAAGTGGGGCTAAGAAAAAAGGAAAGATTTTGGTATGGTGCCAGCCACCAACCTATGAATTTTGACAGCCCAGCCTTCCAACAGAAACTGCAAAGGATGGTGGTTGACGAATACTGAATTCATCCTCCGAGAATTTACAAAATTGTGTTGGCAAGTGAATAGTGACTGGTGTCCCCGCATTGAGAATTTCTGGAGCCCCCTAGCATGTGTGGCAAGTGAATGTGACTGGTGTCCCCGCATTGAGAATTCCTGGATCCCCCTAGCATTGTGTGCAAGTGAATAGTGACTGGTGTCCCTGCATTGAGAATTCCTGGATCCCCCTAGCATTGTGTGGCAAGTGAATAGTGACTGGTGTCCCCGCATTGAGAATTCCTGGATCCCCCTAGCATTGTGTTGGCAAGTGAATAGTGACTGGTGTCCCTGCATTGAGAATTCCTGGATTCCCCTAGCATTGTGTGGCAAGTGAATAGTGACTGGTGTCCCCGCATTGAGAATTCCTGGATTCCCCTTGCATTGTGTGGTAAGTGAATAGTGATTGGTGTCCCCGCATTGAGAATTCCTGGATTCCCCAAGCATTGTGTGGCAAGTGAATAGTGACTGGTGTCCCCACATTGAGAATTCCTGGATTCCCCTAGCATTGTGTGGCAAGTGAATAGTGACTGGTGTCCCCGCCTTTTTTTTTTTGAGAATTCCTGGATTCCCCTAGCATTGTGTGGCAAGTGAATAGTGACTGGTGTCCCCGCATTGAGAATTCCTGGATCCCCCTAGCATTGTGTGGCAAGTGATAGTGACTGGTGTCCCCGCATTGAGAATTCCTGGATTCCCCTAGCATTGTGTGGCAAGTGAATAGTGACTGGTGTCCCCGCATTGAGAATTCCTGGATCCCCCTAGCATTGTGTGGCAAGTGAATAGTGACTGGTGTCCCCGCATTGAGAATTCCTGGATTCCCCTAGCATTGTGTGGCAAGTGAATAGTGACTGGTGTCCCCGCATTGAGAATTCCTGGATCCCCCTAGCATGTGTGGCAAGTGAATAGTGACGGGTGTCCCCGCATTGAGAATGCCTGGATTCCCCTAGCAATTGTGTGGCAATAGTGACTGGTGTCCCCACATTGAGAATTCCTGGATCCCCCTAGCATTGTGTGGCAAGTGAATAGTGACTGGTGTCCCCGCATTGAGAATTCCTGGATCCCCCTAGCATTGTGTTGGCAAGTGAATAGTGACTGGTGTCCCTGCATTGAGAATTCCTGGATCCCCCTAGCATGTGTGGCAAGTGAATAGTGACTGATTATTTCCCCCGCATTGAGAATTCCTGGATCCCCCTAGCATTGTGTGGCAAGTGAATAGTGACTGGTGTCCCTGCATTGAGAATTCCTGGATCCCCCTAGCATTGTGTTGGCAAGTGAATAGTGACTGGTGTCCCCACATTGAGAATTCCTCCTGGATCCCCCTAGCATTGTGTGGCAAGTGAATAGTGACTGGTGTCCCCGCATTGAGAATTCCTGGATTCCCCTAGCATTGTGTGGCAAGTGAATAGTGACTGGTGTCCCCGCCGTTTAAGAGTGGTTAACCACAATATAGGCACAGGGCTTTTTTGCCAACATGATTATTGGTCTACCATCAAAACCCGCAAGTTTGTTTCCCACGGTACTTGATGGGGTGTATGTGCAAGTGCCCAGGCTCCCCCCCCTCATATCAAGTAGAGGCACAATACACATAAATCGAACAACCACCTTTAATTGATTTGTATCAATATCACCTGAGCTCTTCACACGTTGCTCCAGTCATGACCCGGAAGCGCTCAATCAGAGGCGATGTAGCCGAATCTGACGATGTCGCTCAATTTGGGCGCTTTTGCCGCATCGGCCAATACGGCGAGGGGGTTTTGCTACTTGTGGTTCTATGTCAACTTGCGAGTGAGATCACAAAGGGCAAATGATTCTCCCAAAAATTATATTTGCCAAGTGAAACTTTAAATACAGTAAATCTCAGCGGGTCAAAGCTTTTTTTTTCAATCAGGGACTTCTTCTGCTACATGAGGTAAATTGGGATTTTTAGAAATGCAATCAAATTTTGAGATACGCACCATTGCCAGAAAATCACCCTGTTTCATAGACTTCAGGGAAATCCCCATTCCATTCACCATCTTTTTGAATATAGTCCAAAAAGATTGATAAGTCCGATTGCATGGGTGTGTGTCCCAGCTATAGCCTCTCTTCAAATACAAAGTTTCAAAAAGCACAACTTTTTTTTTTCCATACGAATTGACAGAAGAATTTAACAACACGCGGTATGTATTAATCGAAGTGTGAAGCGGTAGCTTCTGCACATCTGCTCCGAAATGGCCTGCGCCATAGCAGTAAAGCCAAATATGGCGATGCACTTACAGAATGCTCTGGAAAGTAATCCAGCAATTGAGTACGATTTATTCACTTTTGTGAACTTGTATTTTACAAATCATTAACTGATGGATTAAAAGTTATTATAATTATAATTATAATACAAAGTGTAACAAAAAATGGTGAGTATGATTTTTATGGAGAATGTCGCCCAAATCACCGTAGTCGCTCAATTGGGCCGCCCGCTTGAGCGCTCAGTCCCGACTGCACTGGATAGCTAGCGAACGTGAGAAACCGGAAATTTGCACGGCGGGCCTTTTGCTCTACCTAATAACTCAGCCCGAGGTTGCTCTGGATTTTTCCGCTATGATAGCCCCCACTATCTCCTCTCCACACAGCCAGAGTGGCAGTTCATTAAAAAACTGGATCCACTGTGCCACAATCCCACAAAGTCAAGAATTTTAGTATTCTTACTAGCCTCTAATGACACAAAATCTTAGTCATCTCTGAAAACTTAGATGTCTTAGCATCCCTACTAGTTCGATTTTAAAAATACAAACGGTGCACAGATCATGCTTACATCCGTGAAATCATGTTGACCCTAAAAAGCACAAAATGCCCGAAAATTTGAAAACCATAAAAAACACAGTCGTCTCCACTTCCATCGTTGTTAGTTCGTAATTTTAAGTGGTAATCAGCGAAAATAGAGCGTGCTCGTGCTCATCTCTAAGCAAATAAAACCGGGAACAATCCAGGGTCGACTGTGTGGGTTCACTATTCAGCTTGCCACACAATGCTTGGGGAATCCCGAATTCTCAATGCGGGGACACCCTCACTATTCACTTGCCACAAAAATGCTAGGGGAATCAGGAATTCTCAATGCGGGGACACCAGTCACTCCAGGGTCACATTAGTGTGCGTTTTTTTTTTTGCTTCTATGACGCACTTTTCCAAAGGTGGACGCACTTTTGTCTAGATAGAGTAAAAGTTTGCGTCTTATGTGGACGCAAAATATAGCCACTTAAAACTATCAAAATCAGATTTGCTCTGGCACATGGTCACAATATCGTATCATTTTCACTCAAACAACAATATCTGTTACTATTAAATACATTGTAGGAAATCTGTGAAAATAAATATAGGTTTAAAATTGACTGTATTTACGTCTTTTTATTTAGTTCACTAACCTATCTCACTGTCCCCAAAGAGTATTCATGATCAAGATACCCCAGTTCTTTTGGAGTTTAAGGGTCATCAGGGTAAGTACTTTACTGTCAATTGCCCAGTCGAAGTTTTGGAATTGGATGTGTATTGGATTTTTCAGTCTTAAAGGGCAACAAGACAAGATTTCAAGTCATCCATATTTTTCCCTATTTTCTGTGATATGCTAGTGATTTCATATAGATTAGAACTACTTATAGACCCCTCCCTACGTTTGATTTGGTTATAGAAATAACTAAAATGAAAACAACAAGATTTGTATATGGCATTTATATTTCAATAGAAAACATAGGCTGAATTTCCATATTTGCCCTGTAATACGAAATTAGTTTCCCAATTATATTAACCAAAGAAACTTTTCAGCTTAACCTTTTCAGATGGTGATATTTTTGATAGATCGCTTAACACAAACACCAGTGAAATCCAGAATTTTCCACATTTTTTAGGGGACACCTGTTATTTGAAATCTCTCGTTGCACCTTGAAGTATTACAACATTGCTCAAACCTTGACACGCATATAATTTCTAAGTTGACGAGGCACTTGTTCAAAACCTCCAGGGAAACAAATTTGCGTCCAAGAAGACGCACTTTTTTCAAAACCTAGTGTGAAAACCCTTGCCGTCAGTCATCTATTTACAATTGGCGGGGCAACCAGTCATATTCATTGCCACACAATGCCAGGGGGATCCAGGAATTCTCATGCGGGGACACCAGTCACATTCACTGGCCCCAATATGCTAGGGGAATCCAGGATCTCAATGCGGGGACACCAGTCACTATCACAAGCGGGGACACCAGGTAGATGCATTGCCACACATGCTATGGGGGATCCAGGAATTATCAATGCAGGGACACCAGTCACTATTCACCTGCCACACCACGACACTGCTAGGGGGATCCAGGAATTCTCAATGCGGGGACACCAGTCACTATTCACTGCCACACAATGCTAGGAGAATCCAGGAATTCTCAATGCGGGGACACCAGTCCTATACTTGCCACACATGCTAGGGGATCCAGGAATTCTCAGCAGGGACAACCCAGTTCACTATTCACTTGCCCACCCAAATGCAGGGGGATCCAGGAATTCTCAATGCCGGCCGGACACCAGTCGTCACATTCACTTGCCTCACCACAATGCTAGGGGGATCCAGGACAGTATCAATGCGGGGACACCATCACTATCACTTGCCAACACAATGCTAGGGGATCCAGGAATTTCTCAAGGTCTGGGGACACCAGTCACTATTCACTTGCCACACATGCTAGGGGGATCCAGGAATTCTAAATGGGTGGACACAGTCACGATCACTTACCACACAATGCAAGGGGAATCCAGGAATTCTCAATGCGGGGACACCCGTCAATAGGTCACTTGCCACACAATGCTTGGGGAATCCAGGAAGTTTCTGCAAGCCGGGATCACCAGGAACGATTAACTTGCCACACAATGCTAGGGGGATCCAGAAAATTCTCAAGCGGGACACCAGTCACTATTCACTTGCCACACAATGCTAGGGGGATCCAGGATTCT
>JAMKCH010009080.1:0-46870 GCA_023653785.1 Ophioderma brevispina
TTCGGCGTACTCAATATAATTGTCAAGACGTGTCACGTGACCACGTATAAACAACCGTTTATACACGACAGTTGACGAATGCAAAAGAGGCACGCCAATCGTGCAAATTGAGGCTTAATGCTGATATTGTTTTACATTTCTGAATCAGTACTGTAAATTCCGGTAAGCATTCACGGAAGACCTCTGTTATGGGCATAAGCAAACTGAAAATCCCATTAGTCCAAGAACTTTAGGGTCTGTGTACCATTAGCCAAAAGTGCGGAAATAAAAAACATAGCCGAAGTTTTTTCAGGGTGGTTTCCAAATGTTGGTGAGATCAACCTAGGCCATGATAACATTTCCGCGATTTAACGATCTTTCGTGCTACAGCGCTACATCATACATACATACATACATGGATTTTCTACGGCGCCATTTCATATTGATCACAGCGCCGAGATGAAATTCAAAACACTTGCAACGAAAGGCAAAAAGAAAAAAAAAAGCACACTGAAACAAGCGCATACTTTGTTGGAACATGTAGGATTTAAGTCCTTTCTTAAAGGTAAGCAGTGTATGTAGCAGAACGGAGCTCAGATGGTAGCGAGTTCCACAGCGTGGGAGCGGTGAGAGAAAAACTGCAGTTGAAAGAAGATTTTCAGACCTTTGACTTAAACTTTGAATAGTGAGACGGTGGTCGCCATTGCAAGCGCAAGCTGTAGTGACTTTGTTTATAAATGAAATGATAACAGGTTATTTGGTCCATATCCATTTAAACATTTGTTGGTATGACATAAGAAATAATTTTGTACAAAATCCTCTCTTGTTCACAGGAGCCAGTTGAGTTCTTGTAAGTTGCTGGCATATCACTTTTTTGGGTCTCACTTACTTCCTTCACTAAAATTTGTAAAATATTATGTAAACCAGAAAAGCTGTCGCCCCAAATGAAAAGATTGCACTTATTTAGAAAAATGATAAATGTCACTCAATTTACTTCCATAATTTACAGTGAATGTCACACGTAAACTCAATGCGAACAAGAGAGCGATGATATTCAAACAATCACCTAAAACCTTCAGATCTTTTCTAACATGATATTGCGATGCATTGTTACTGCCCACAATGGTTTGAAAAAAAAACAGGAATTTTCAGCTATATCAGGTGTTATGACTCCGCCGTATTGGCGCTCTATTATCTTTCATACCTAAGGGCAACATACTCACCTCCTCATGATTTTTAAAATGTAGATCGCTGATACCATTGGCCTTCTTTGGACATTGAATAGAAATATGGTTTTTCATAATGTTTTAAGACAATAACTTTCTTCAGTATTTATTTGTGTCATCAAGAATACATCAAACACTTTAAAAATAATATAAAAAATGTATTACAATGAGAAATAAATGTGATTATTTAGATAAATGTTTTATAACATGCTGAATAATTCATATGAATGAAATTCAAATATTAAAGACGTGATACTGCATAGAAATATATACTGTCATATTATATTAAGGTCATATAATAATGTCATCACTGCTGCAGCACCCCGTGGTGAAAGAGTCACTGCTAAACGCAGGGCGGGGGTCAATGACCTCTTTAAGATTTTACTGTGGGACTAAGCAACAAAACAAGCAAGAACACCACACACTTCACGAAACAGCAGTACGAACAAGAATCCGACTATTAGATAAAGGAAAGAAGTTGAACAGTTAGAAATAAAAAGAAGGAAAGCAAAAGATTAAAATTGTACGACAGCACTTAATAACTGAAACAAAATATCTTTTTCATGTTTGTTTTGAACGAGATAGGGGAGGGGGTGTTTTTTTAGGGTGGGATGCAAGTTTAGACCAAAACAAGGGCCCTTGGATTTTAAGTGTATTATTTGCCAGGACATTGTTAAACATTTTATATTGATGAATACAGCATTCCTGTTTGATAATGGTGTGTGTGGAGAGTAAAGTTAAGAAATCTTCAATCAATAAGATCGTTTGGAAGTAATTTATGGTTTGAATGGTACATAAAAGTAGCAAGTTGGAGCCTATAAATATCTTAGACTTTCAAGGTTTTTAAGAGAATGAAAAGGTGACCAGTATGGGCCAACCACAGGGGTTGGTGCACGTTCTGAATAGCTCGTTTCTTCTGAGCAGAAAAAGTGATCTAAACCAAAGCCATAGCACCATATGAAGAAAAAACTAGAAGAATTACTGTAATATATACATAATAAAGTGTTAAAAGAGAGTTTTGTGGTAGATAACGGTCTAAACTTTACGAATAATTCCATTATATTGGAGATAATTTTTGAAATTTGTTTGGGTCTGATAATTCCATGACAGTATGTCAATAAATACCAAGGTAATTATAGTAGTTTGAACTTGTTGGATAGAAGGTTTGCTAATTTTTATGTTTTTTTAAAATCTGTAATTGTTTATTACTGTGTTTATTTTTAAAAAAAAATCATATAGTTAGTTTTTTAACATTCATGATAATTTTGTTTTAGTTTGAAACCAGTTAAAATAGCTTTTAAGTTCTCATTATTTATTATTTGTTACAAGTACATTAGGACAGGTGGGAAAAAAGATAATGTGTATCACACGAACAATAAAATGAGGTATATTAGAACTCAGTGGGAGGTCTTTTATATATACAAGAAAAAAGTGGCCCTAAAATTGAGCCGTGAGGAACCTACTCCGCAAGTGATTGGAGCTGGTTCAGAAGGTACCATTATCAAAACAAACACGTGTTGTTTTTCTCATAGATTAGTTAGGATTTAGGTTATGCACAAATTAGGTCAGGCCATTGCCAAGGGCTTTTCTTTCATTAACTTTTTCCTTTAACATTTTCTTTTTCGAAAAAAAATATAATCATATGGTCAAACTTAATGAAACCCAGTAGAATCTCAAGATTTCCTGTAATCGCGAACGAGGAAAGAACTCCCGCCAAATCTGTTCAACTGCAGGCACAATAACATGACCACTGATGAGCCCATAAAAAGAACAATTATATTGTATTTTATTTTATTATTATTCGGTCTATAATGATAAGGTTGTTAAGGTCTCAATCTTTGGGCCCTAAGGCACGATTTGAGATTATCGTAAACCTTGTAGTATATTATTATTATTAATGATTATATAAGAAAGAAAACTTGGACTTGTTATATTTGTTTTTTCAGCTTATACACAACGAACGACACGCTTTTTAAAAGAATCGAAGCATTTGAAACCTTTACCCCATTATTACCACGAACGCTATTTCCATATAGTTAATACCAAATCATACATAAGGTAAATTCTAACCTTTTTAATCCTTATGACTTGACCACAAAGATGCAATACTTTGACATTGAGAACTTTACCCCTGTATAACGTACCCGCTTATTCTCATGATTAGCAGTAGCACAAGAGAAACTTTGATAATGTTTTCTTCACGCACATTAGGAACTATTCTAAAAAAACAATCAGCATGCTTATTAATTTCCGGGTATTTTTCCATTTAATCTTGGACTATATTCAATGAACTCTTAATTAAGCAATTTGAGCCTCAAATGTGGTTTCATATTGACATAAAATTTGCGTGGAAATGTCATGAATGGTTTAATACCCGTCAACCGTGTGCGGTTATATTGGGTGATTTACTGTGAGTAGCTTTCCTAAACCTTAGAGGAATGGGAATGCCAAAGCAAAGCACGCCACAGTGAGCCCACTGCAAAAACTCTACTGGCATGTGATATGCACATTATGGAACCAGAATCATTTAACACTATCTTTGATATAACTAATTAAAAACACGCAAACACTTAAGTAGAACTTTATGTCATTTAAGTAACTAGAAAATGGTCTTATCACACTGGACACCCAACTCCCCCAGACGTTCGGAACACTACTTTGGCGGCGTTTGTAAAACACTAATCGCCTAAAAATCGCGACTACTTGCTTAGTTTTCCCTGTTTGGTGTATTTAGTCCAGAATATGTAGTTGAACTTTTTTTGAATATTCAAAATTTTGGTTTTTTGTCCCACAATTCTGGTTGAAAATTTTTGTGAACTTACGCAGAGCAAAAATGTCCGACTATTTTGGGGGGGGATTCAAACAACGAATTCTCCTAATCTTTACACTGGCCAGAATCGCATCATTAGTCTTCGGTCCCCAAGCCTGGCACGAGTCATCCTCCAGTTATTAGCTAATTAGTCCCTCTAGCACACAGAAAAGTTTTGTAATGGCGGGAATATGGGCGGTGTGAGCCTATATTACCGCGGGTAATTGGCGGTCAACTTGAGGCGATGAGGGGTCGAGACAGCTTGGTAAGTGTTCCATACCCGTTCCTCATGTCAAGATGCCAGGTGAAAATGCAAGACAAATAACACATACATACAAAGCATAATTGGCAATGTCTTGTTTGCCACACCTAGTGATGGCAGTTTCGACATTAACCACAAACCAATTCAACATCTATAGCACCGGACTTTATTTCGGCTTTAGTCCGTTAACACTTATTCCGTCATTGAGTTCGGGGTTCAAATGCCGTCACGGTGGCCAAACAATTTTGCACTGAGTGGAAATTGGTGAGACCGAGGCTGAGACTGAGTGATTACACTCAGTCATAAGACTAAATTAAGATTCTCGGTCTCATTACATGGTCTGAGCTCACTGCCCTATCTTTTGTTGTTGATTTTATTAGAATTACTACTCACTTTTTAATCAATAGAAAATACACCAAATTCCGCCATGTGTAAATCTATGAATTTCATATTCAGCACCACCAGTGATCCTGCGTGTATAGGAGGATTATTTTTTATTTAGGCCTACCTAGGGAGTCCTGTTTTCGCGCAGGTGAAGCAAGTCATAAATGGGGGTAGGGAGAATTAAGTGAAGTAAGCGATTTAGGCGATTCCGTGTTTTACAAACGCCGCTACCTTTGGTGTATATCACATCCATGGGATCCAAAGGCATTGATGTACATGGGGTGGCTTTAGAGGATTGAATGCCGGTGTGGCAGGAGATATAGTCCTCCGGGCTCACAGTCCGGGAACAATGGTGAACAATAGGGCAATCGATTCAGTTGACTCTTCACGCAACATTAGTTTCACGCTTTATTCCGTTGTCGTCTATGGAGCCCGGACTATGATACCTGTCGGACTATGATTACTTTCACACCGGCTCCAAGGTTTCAGCATATGGCATGCATTTTAGCCCATTTGGGGTTATACTTGTACCTAGTCAACCAACCCCCATTTTCCACCGTTGCCAACCTGCAGTAAAATTATCAAACAAGTGCACATTTAGCCTTATGCATAAAACATTGTCAATAACTTACCTTGTCAGTTTTCAGCATTATGTGTGCCTCCATTCCCAAGGAACGGGCAATTATTGCCGTTGTCCTGCAATGATTGGATGTTAGAGCGCCGGCTGTAATAACTGTTGAACACCCTTGCAGAATGGCATCTGCAAACAGAAGCTCCAACTTTCTTACCTAAAATACAAAGCCAACCAAAACTAGATCTGAGCATAGTCGAGGTAGAATATAATGTTTAGTAGAGTGACCTCACGAAGCGCTCACCATGAAGACTTTTTGATGTTTGTCTACGACCAACACGTTGGACACTATAACTTGAGTCTTTTGAGGCTCTTTGAAAATTTTACCTTTCTTTGACATTTGACAATAACTCCATATTCAGACAAAGAGGTCACTGGATCTTTTTGATATTTTGTCCAAGGCCAACACTTCGACACTGTTAATTATGTCATTTGAAGTTACTTTGCAATTCAGTCGTTAAAGAGATTTTTTCGAACCCGGGTTTTTTGCATATTTGAAATGCTTTCCAATGTATTAGATCACACCTGAAGTGAATAAGCCGAATACGCCGTCTTTATGTAATAATATGATGATTTAGTACTTTCTGTCGTGCACGACAGAAAGTAAAAGCACGGTGTTCTATGAGGACAATTACGTTAGGCAGGCAAGTTCAAAACAAGGTTTTCTGTTTTCTTTTGTACTTGTTTGTCCAATAAACCTTCGGAACGTTCTTGGTAGGTGGTCTACAATCGATTCTGTGCAATTTGAGAGAAATTCGTATCCTAAAAAAAATCTCCTCCTGTCACTATTAAGGCAGCGGTATTGAGATTTTGACCTTTCTGACCCACAATGACCTTTAATGAAAGTATGTGACAGAACGAGCAAATTGTAGTGTTGGTAGAAGAAATAAGAGAAGAAATTACACTTTTGACCTGTGTGACTCCAATGACCTTTAATTAAAATTTCAGATAGAAACCTTTGTATAGGGTCTCAGGCTACATCAAGGTGCATGAATCATGTGATCATGCAACGTAATTTGCAGGATTAACGATTTTAGAGAAAATCACTTTTTGAACTCTGTGATCCATTACCATAACCTTTGGCCCTTCAAGTCATGTCACATGTTAGGTCATGGTCAGTGATGTTTGTATCCATGCCCTGTGAAAATCTATTAAAGTATTGGCACAGTCAAGTCTCATCGACTGTGCAAAGAGCCTGTAATCTAATTTTAAAGGGATGAGCAGCGATTTGCTGATCCGAAACATCGAAGATATCATCAAATTATCGTATTTTGGTTTTTTTTTGTTACTGGCATAGGTGTGCTTGCATAACCTGCAGGTG
Organism: Ophioderma brevispina; assembly: GCA_023653785.1. Lineage (NCBI taxonomy): Eukaryota > Metazoa > Echinodermata > Ophiuroidea > Amphilepidida > Ophiodermatidae > Ophioderma > Ophioderma brevispina. Next base: position 6,613 of record JAMKCH010009080.1, read on the forward strand.
TTTGGCTTGTAATATGTGTATTAAAGACAAGGCAGTACTTTTTATCTGCTTCTGTAATTTCTATACGTGCATGCGTATCAAAATTCCAATTTGAGATCACAAAAACATTTCCGTGTGAATATCCCAGATTTAAAAGCGTCATATTGTGCACCATGACCTGTACAGTTTGACCTCAAACACAAATGTTATTGATCTTTATTCTGTACTGGTGTAAACCACAATCAGCTGTTTAGTGTAGTATATAGATTTTGAGTCGTCATCGCTGTATGTCTATTTGCGGAAGACGGTATGATAAATTTCCTCAACTACTTCGTTTTTTCACTATTTGGTGTTTTTGTTCCTACATTAAAGTAGTTATATGGAATTGAACATAGTTATCTTTGATTTATAAGCTAATAAATGCATTTCCACATTTTTAATTCTCTAGTATTATCACTGCTTATCCCTTTAATACTAACACATCGATCTACAATAAGTTCACCCTGCTAACAAAACACGCACACAATGGGAACCGAGAGTTTTTCATTGTTTTGATTTGCACGTATCACATTTGGGCTATAGCAATACACATTATATATACTTTGTCTCATCTAAAGTTGAAGGGACTCATTATGCCGTCCTTTCTATCCCACTACGTCCTCGATCGTTTTCCGCCTTTATTCAGCGTGCTTATCATGCTCTGATTCCAAGCAGAGCGCGCGCGATTCATGGGTGCGCACATAAAAGTCGCAGTGACGTCAACCTTCAACTTAAGATGACACAACTATAGCAATCCATATCCCTAACTCCCTAGAGGAAAATCTGACAATCACCGCAAAAAGTGAGGTGCGGTATTTGTGTTGTCAGATCTATGAGCAATTTCCCACTAATCCAAGGCAGGGATCCGCTCAGTGTGTGATATTTTGTCAGGTGGGTTTTAAAAGGTTTAAAGTATATACAAGCAAAATATGTAATTACTTTCTAAATATTGCTATAGAAATTGATGTTATATTTACAGTTCAAAACGGTGAATCTCGGCAATCCACTCAACATCCGTCATTATGTAATAAAACAAATTGAGAAGATTTGCTATGACGCACGTTGGTTTGACGGATGTTCGGAAAACGCCGATTGTTGTATTCCATAATGACGGATGTTGAATAACGCTTTAGTATAGGGAAAATTCAACATCCGTCACTATGTCATGAACCTAATCACCAATTTGCGTAAATTTTGGTGTGACGGATAAGATGAGTAACATTTCCAATGTATTACACCCATTTTATCAAGTATTAATCGAATTTGATCGCGTTTGTTAATCGTATGTGGGGATGTTTACCGACTCTTTAGATTTCGCGATTTTTCAAAATATATACGAGAGAAATTGGTGTAGTACTAACCCGGAATGTAACCTGCTCGTAAATAAATTGGAACTTCACATGTGCGATGCTCTCTACCACTGAGCTATAGCAACTCATGTGGTTGGGAATGCGAATTCAACCTATGCAGTGTTCGGTGTGTTATGCCGCCCCATCATTCAGGATGATCCCCGTAATAATACGGTTATTCTTATAAACTACACATAATACACAAACGAGAGAAATTGGTGTAGTACTAACCCGGAATGTAACCTGCTCGTAAATTAAAAAAAAAGCACTCGCCGGGAATCGAACCCGGGTCACCGGCGTACATGGCAAGTGTGATAACCATTACACCACGAGTTCCACGCGGCTGAGACACAACTTTTGAGGTGATATAGCTATACAGCTATATAGGTGGCGCCGTAACAGTATATTTAAGAGAGTCCAGGGGGTGGGACGTATTTCGATTAGTAACGGGGCTGAGACGACCGGGTAACACCAACACATCTATCCTGACCTTTTGCGCATGCGTTGTTACAGCTCGTGGAACACAAGTGCCAGGCCCCGATGAATGTTTTGATATCGTGCAGCGCCGCGGGCATCGTCTGTTCAATGAACAAAATGGTTATTAAATTACTCAAATTAAAAAAGTTTAAAACACAAATTACTGCCCAAGTTCCTACAAATATTTCAGGGCCAGTGGCGCACGTATTAGAAACATAATTACAAGCAGAGATACATTGACATGTCAGATGCCGAATACGAACGTATTTTTTTTTTTTTTTTTTTTGGATGTTCGGAAAACGCCGATTGTTGTATTCCATAATGACGGATGTTGAATAACGCTTTAGTATAGGGAAAATTCAACATCCGTCACTATGTCATGAACCTAATCACCAATTTGCGTAAATTTTGGTGTGACGGATAAGATGAGTAACATTTCCAATGTATTACACCCATTTTATCAAGTATTAATCGAATTTGATCGCGTTTGTTAATCGTATGTGGGGATGTTTACCGACTCTTTAGATTTCGCGATTTTTCAAAATGCAATTTTCTCGAAAATAGAAATTCGTATTTTGTTTAACATCCGTCACTATGTAATACACCCGACGATACATATAAGTTTATAATAATATATATATATATATATATATGCGAGAGAAATTCGTGTAGTACTAACCCGGAATGTAACCTGCTCGTAAATAAATTGGAACAGGCGGGGCGGACGTTGCATATTTAATCACAAAAGAACTTTTGCTGCTAGAGGGATTCGAACCCACGACCTTCGCTTCACATGTGCGATGCTCTCTACCACTGAGCTATAGCAACTCATGTGGTTGGGAATGCGTTCACTATGCATGTTCCGGTGTGTTATGCCGCCCCATCATTCAGGATGACCCCGTAATATAGCGGTTATTCTTCTCTCTTAATTCTTAGAACTTATTTTTAAAGTCTAACGAGACTGGCATTAGTGACAAACCTTTTTGGACTTAAAATTTAAATCCGTGAAAAGGCTTACTTAAAATAAGTCCTTTTGATTTGAAAATAAACCTTAATGAGTTAAAAACTGTTTATAAAACATTTAAGATTATATTTGAATCTAAAGGAATTGTTTTTAAATCCCAAAAGGTTTTGTCACTAATTCCAGTCACCTTAGACTTAAAAAAAATCTAAGGAATTAAGAGAGTTATAAACTACACATAATACCACACTAGAGAAATTGGTGGAGTACTACCCGGAATGTAACCTGCTCGTAAATACAAAAAAACACTCGCCTGGAATCGCACCCGGGTCACCGCGTACATGCAAGTGTGATAACCATTACACACTAGTTCCACTCGGCTGAGATGAAACTTTTGAGGTGATATAGCTATACAGCTTATAGGTGGCGCCGTACAGTATATTTAAGAGAGTCCAGGTTGGCGCTATAGCGCCACCCTTGTCTCTCTCTCTCTCCTCTCTCTCTTCTCTCTCTCTCTGCTATACTATATAATGATTATCATGCGACCCTTTACCTTATTGCCACTGAGGACGCTTCCAGTCATAGCCTCGCGCTTTACGTAAATCTCGTATCCGTCTGGAACACCTGGGAGATTCCATGGTCAATGGGGGTGTCACTATAGCGAAAGCTGCAAATATAATAGGATTAAAGACACTTCTTTACGAAGTAATCAAAATATTGTTTCTACTTGCAATAAAATTACACCCGGTATGTCACTCATATTGACAATGTGTCAGCGTCATGATCGAAAAAATGGTGTATTTGAAAGTATGTTCGCGAACATAAATGTTCCGATTTTTTGCAAAAGGTCCTTTTTGTCAACAATGTACTGTACTCGATATTTTTTTAAAAGGGTTATTTTTTAGCTAGTTTTTGTGTGAACACGAATGGAAATCATGAAATCCTACCAATTTCTCGCTTAATTGAAATCCATATTACATTTATTTCATGTTTTTTCCAAAAAATATTCGACAACTCCCTGGGACAACTCCGCTGGAAAGTTCAGGTCGGATCCCCGTTTGTTTACATTTCACGTCATTGCGTAAACAGGGGCTTCCCCAGGTAGAGGACCGCTGATTCCATGGTTCTTTTTATCAAGCGATATCATAATGCAGCCGGTCTGTGGAACCATGACAGGCAGGGTACTCATGAATTCATCATGGCGCTGACCACAAAGGCAAGGGCCACGTTCGTCTCCAGGGCAAGAAATGCCGTGAAATATTGCCACTGTCTTCTAGGAGTATATGTATAAGAAACGTCATGATAATAAGGAGCTAACTGTTGTGCGCAACGCAAGCAAGGAATTTCACACACTGAAAGATCATTTTAAGATGGGATGAATCCATGACATCCTTCAATGTGCAGTTTATTCTGTTAAGGCTGCCGAATTCATAGGGTCGTGGCACAATACTAAATTCTTTCCCTGTTATTTGTTTTCCTCATATATATTAGGCCTAAAGATGGTATTAAAAGGTTTATTTTATTTAAAAAGGACAACAGAGTTCATCTTTGAAAAGAAACATGTTTTTGTGTGTGTTTTAGAAATTAAAAAAAAAAAGGGGGCTTTTTTTTTACAATTTGTAAAAGTGTACTTGAAATGCAAAAAAAAGGGTTGTTTTTAAAGGTTAATTTGTACCCGTTTTCATGTAAAAAAGGGGTCAAAATTGCTTAGAATGTACTTGAAACCACGCGAAAAAGGGGGTATTTTTTGACTTGGGGAACGATCATGCGTTACGCCTTTTGAATAGGAAGTGACACCACCGGGAATTAACATTGACAATTTTACTCACATCCCTGAATAAATGTATAATTTGAACAAAACAAAAGAATAGCAAGCACGTATTATTGCTACCAGTGCCAGTAAATATTTTTAAATGTTAATTAGTGGGCCTATTTAATTAGTCCAATTATTTCCCAAGTTAAATTATAAGTCTTAAGAAAGGTTTCATCATAAAGATTATTTCCAAGTATGAAATTAATAACTACTCTATCAATATCGCCGGGAATTGTTGAAAATCTCTATTGCTGCACGAGGCAGCCATCTTCCTGGGTTTATTAACCATTACATATTAATAGCTGCCATATAACATTATACATATTCTAATAAAATGCATATTAATTAACTTAATCTGAATTTTTAGACATCAGATGTACTATAAGAATGCTTGGTCTATTTTCAGATATTTAGACCATATCTGGGGCTCAATTATTTAAGTGCTTTAGAAGTTACATCGACAAAATGGATGTTTATTACATATTAATTAACTAACTTAAATTAATCAAAATTCTTTAGTGTTCCGTTAGTGAATTTGAAATAAAGTGCTATATTTGACATTGTTTTTCTGGGAAAATAAAAGTATTGACAGACTTGAATTCTGTAGTTCTCTAAAGTTAGCCCAGAAGACTACAAGAAAAGTAGCATTTCACAGTCTATAATTTATTAGTTCTTTTTTATTTTTAATCTTAAAACATAAAATAATGTGTTTTTGCAATTTTCACCCAAATTTGCTGGAAAATATATGCCAACTTGAGCAAGCGTTTTTGGACAACACTCAAAAACCAAATGTTGCTTTTTCAAAAATTCTTTCTGTTATGAGTTGCATTCATCAATCTGCTTCAAATGAGCTATAATTTAAAAGTATTGAACAAATTTAAAAAAGTTGTGATCTGCCCACTATTACATGCTCACCTTATATTTGCACCTCAAAGTGCCAGCAAGGTAAAAACACTGGACTCTCCCATTCAATATATAGGCAAAACAAACCCCCAATCTTTTTCGTTTTTCGTAATTCTTAGTTTATATTGTGACTATATCGATTATACTAATAAAAAGACAAAATGAACAAACCGTTGTCGCATGGGCTGCGTAAACGTATGTGTTACGACGCACTATGGTGTCGTAATTGATACCTGGCAACCAATTACATTGTGTCTTTTAACGTCTGAAAAGTAGAACCTAGAAACTTAAAATTTTGCATAATCTCACTAAATGAAGTCGATTATTAGAGCTTACCTTGACTCTGTGAGTAGGAACACTTTCGAGTCCTGCAGTCCAAGCTGGGGCTTCATAGGGCCTCCAGGAACTTTTGACCACTTGTAGTAATTGAAGCCATAGATATGATTAGCTGTGGTTAAAAACAGAATGTTTCAATCACACGACAAAATATTCTGATACTCAATTTCCCCTATAGTTTTGGCCAAGACAACTGAGATGAGCGATACAGCTCTAAGTACGCCACAATAGGATCATACTCTGCTCTGCAAAACGTTGGCCAGCTACAAATAATTTACTTTTATCGCCATATAGTAAAGCTAGATTGGTATGTATGGTGTTTGATGAGAATTTAGAATCGTCCATTTCGACAATATGTCATTGTCCCAATATGATTATCTTTTTCATTACATATTTCTTAGCATTGTCCAATCTGTTTCAGATATTTTTCGTAGACCCTCCTCAAAGAATTTTGAATTGATTTGATCATGAAGTTTTTATGCCACCCTAGATTATCTTGGAGACTGTTATTTTGTAAAAATAGGATATAGTATCAAGAGATGAATATGGATACCATCCATAGTTTTGCAAAAAATAAAACCCCCATATGTTATTCTTGATTTGGGTTTACTATTATAGTGCATGATTTTAATATCATACAAATGAGTTTTGACGCAAAAGCACAGTATGCTATTGCGATGATTCTTGGGCATGAATGGTCCCTTCACATCAGCTCATATAGCTTCATATCACTGCATGTAGGTCTATGTCTACGAAGGAGACTTATAACCAATAATGATTTACATGGAGTAAAGTGCATGTAGAAACAATTAAGGATTATATTTTACGTACATGCATTTTGCATATACTACGTTAAGTACCCCATACATTTAATACTCTCCCGTTATGGTTAATGTGCTCTCTTAAGCATGACGTGGACTGGTGTTTATATCTTGTCTGGTAAGAAGTGTTTCTAGAACATCGCTGTGCACTTACTATACCTGCCCAAATACATGCCTACAAACACACACAAACCGTGGCACACACACACAACACGCAAACCAGCGCGCGCGGACAAACATGTAAACACACACACACATAATACATGCACATACATAGGCCTAGTAACAACGGAGTATACTGAAATTCGGGAATGTCGGACGAGTCATTATCAATCTTTTGCATTTCACATTTCGAATCGCCCTCATTTCGTGCCGACCACCAATGTCAAAAAACGACGTAAAGGTGCCCTGTACTAACATAGGCCTACATACACAAACATTCACACACTGTAATAATATGCCTTGGTATAAATGATAATACTTGCATGTGCCGTATGTACGACGACTACCAGCCTGCTATACACAATAATAATAATTCACGTGCTTTAAGCTTGCATGATTTGCACACTATATCGACAGCTATCGACGGATCGATGAGTGCGCTTGTCTCTATCGATATGCCTTTTGAAGGCGACTCACTCCCAATAAGCATGATAAGCCAACTCGATGAGATAACATAACATAACCAGAATTTATAATGCGCCAATTCCAAAATATGATCACAGCGCAACAAATAAGACAAACATGAAAAACAATAAAAACAACCACAAGATTATTGTGTTGGAAAGAGGTATGCTTTTAAAACCTGTTTGAAACTATCAATGGTGGGAGCATCACGGATGTGGCGAGGGAGACTGTTCCACAATGAAGGCCTGCAGTAGCAAAAGCTTTGTCACCAATATGTCTCCTGGTACGTGGTATGGAAAGAAGAGGTGTGTCAGATGACGAGCGAGTGACTGGTCCCTCTGATGGTCTGGCTTTCAGTTTTAAGCCGTCAGTGAGATATTGTGGAGCATGACCCTTCAGTGATTTGTACACATAGAGACATAGCTTAAAGAGGGTGCGTTCACGAACAGGGAGCCAGTGTAGTGAGTGAAGCAAAGGAGGAGGGCTATCACGTCTAGCATCAGAGAAAATAAGTTTGGCAGATTTGTTTTGTATGGACTGAAGACGGTTGAGTTCATGTGATGTTTTTGTCCCATAAAGAAGGGCATTGCCATAGTCCAGCCGCGATAGAATTAGTGCACGTACTACTTGGTGTCTTGATCCGGAAAGCGGCGTAGTCTGTAAAGGTTGCGTAGTTGGAAGTTGGCAGAAGAGATAATAGCACTCACTTGCTTGGACATGGCTGATGATACTATCACCAATTTGTAGCTGTAAAGAAGGTAATTTGTTGATACTCTGTCTGCTACCAGCTATAAAGAATTCAGTTTTGTTATTGTTGAGCATGAGTTTGTTTGATTTCATCCAGTCTTTCAAATCAGTTATGCAGGGCCTCCATGGCGGCATTGGGATTTTTGGGATTGAATGATGTATACAGCTGGACATCGTCAGCATATATGTGTAGGTCTAAATTATGACTGCGGATAATATCACCCACGGGTAATGTGTAGATGATGAAGTCAAGAGGGCCCTTAACAGATCCTTGCGGGACACCATACAATAATGGAGTAGCAGCAGATTATTGCCCTTCAATACACACACGTTGTTCTTGACCTCAAATAACTCTCAACCCACTTTAGAGCAGTGCCACTAATACCTATTCTTTGATGTAGTCTATACAAAAGAACACTGTGGTCGACAGTGTCGAATGCTGCGGACAGGTCAAGAAAAACCAAAAAGACCACCTCTTGCCTGTCCACAGCACACAACATGTCACTTTTGACCTTCAGGAGAGCAGTCTCAGTGCTTGTGTTGGTAGTGTAAGCTGACTGAAACTGCTCACCGAGATTATACAAAGACATATGATATCAGATATTTGTTTTACAACAACCTTCTCAATGAGTTTTGAGATGTAAGCAATATTTGAAAAACTGGCCTATAATTTTGTAATTCATTAGGATCAAGAGTTGATTTTTTTCAGGATTGCTGTTATAATAGCCTCACCAAGAAGCTTGGGGAAAATTCCTGAAGCAAGAGACAAATTGGTAATACGTGTCAGAGATGGTAGAATGGTGTCAATGTGCTGTTTGAATAGCCATGTTGGCAACGGATCGAGCTGGCAAGTCTTTGTGGAGGAACAAGAGACAAGATTATGAACATAATCGTCGGAGAGGAGTGTAAACTCAGAAAGGATGTGATCAGTTGGATCAACAGAGTAATTTGAAGTAGCACATTGACTAGACATAGACCATTACTGCCACTATCAAGAGTTCCGCGTATTTTGGCAACCTTAATATCATTGGAAAGAAGTTGGCAATTTTTTCACATAACACCTTATTAGTTACAATATGGAAGAACACGAGTGTTCTTATTAAGCAATGTATTTACAGTTTGAAACACATCCTTAATTGAAGCATTCTGAAACTTTGCTTTGTAGTTGATTACTTTTTGCATTTTCAATAGCTTTGTTGCAGTGTAATCTCTGATTAACATAAGCCTGTCTGTCTTCCAAAGATTTAGTCTTGCGCCACTTACGCTCACACATTCTGCGCAGCCTCCTTTCCTCAGCAATATGAACGTTATACCATGGAAAACGAGGTCTAATGGTACGAGTCTTTGTGCGCAATGGAGCATGGCGATCAAGAACACAGCGAACTCTACTATCAAACTGTGTCACAAGATTGTTGATATCGACTATGGAGGACAAAGAGGCAAATTCACTGGAAAGATCAGAGTCAAATTGATCATGATTAAGACTACGAAAGTTGCGTAAAGTTACAGTTTTCTTGACAGCAGAGGGTCTCTTTTTCCTTATGAAACAGTGGATCATGTGATGGTCAGAGTGAAAATCTTCACAGATGTTGCCACAATGAATGATATTTTCATCAAGTCTTGCGATAACAAGGTCAAGCGTATGGCCTGAACGATGAGTAGGGCCATACACATATTGGTAAAAACCAAGGTCTATCGTGGAAAGCAGACGTTTGAGTCCCATTTAGTTGGTTGATCAACATTATGTTAAAATCTCCTGCAATGACCACCTTCAGGGGAAAGAGAGCCACTATACCCAAAAAGTCATCAAACTCTTTCTGGAACTGATTTTCTTTAGAAGGAGGGGGACGGTAAACAATGAAGAACTGAATACCTCTAACTGGATCTACTACAGAGATATGCTCAAAAGTTGTGAAAGTCTTTTTGATATTAGCAGAGTGAAAATTCACAGATGACTTGGCAATAACAATCCCTCCGTGATCAGATGTCCCACGGGGGTAATTGTGGAAAGTGAAACCTGGTGGTGTACATTCACCCATCACGACATTATCATTTTCATTTAACCAAGTTTCTGTTAGGAATACTATGTCAATGTCCTTGTGTATTATGTAGTCAGATAAGAAAGTAGTCTTATTTCTTACAGATTGAGCATTCCAAAGACAAATGTTCATTAAATTACGAATACCATGTCCATCAAGTGGACCAAGTGTAATCTTAACTGATTTGATTTGATGTTTCTTTCCACCTCGTTTTCCACGGTGACGTCATCTTTTACGACAAGGCTTTAGGAGAGTAGGGTCGGATCGATGATGTGTCGCACATGGCTCGCGAAGCAAGTTCATGGAATCCAATGTAGTACATGTTACAGTAGATAATGGACAAGTGGTATGACTTGTGCTCATTTCATGAAGTAGTAATGAAGAATACTTGATGAAGTCACAGAAGGTTGAGTGCAAACAATACAGGATTGATCAGAGAACATATTGATTTGCCACTTATCCAACTCAGGCAGAATGGAAAGGTGATCAGTTCCATCCACTTGATGTGTAAATCTGATTGATTGATTCCACTGGTTGAAACATAGGGGCATGCAAGGCCTATGCCACTGGTACACAGCACATTTCTTTTAGGCCAGATACAGTACCAAAAATATCTTCAAAATGCTGGAAAACAGCAGAGAGGTTTCCAAAACTTTCGCCATCAGTATGATCTAGGCGGTGATAACGCCCATTATAACCAATCATAGAGCAAACCAAAGTCTAGAAAAGCATAATTTCATGCTGGTATGGGGATCCTGTGTAAGAGCAGCCTTTCAGTGCTGACAACTGGCAACCCGTTGTCTCTGGCAGCTGTTGTTTTTTTTTCTTTCTCTTTACTATTGGGAGTATAGTTCTATGGGTAATAAATTATGAAACCTTGCGGGCCTACGATGGAGCCCTGAGGAACAGAATAGTTGAAAATATGTTGCTTGGACATTTCATGGTTAACCATCACTCGGGTACTACGGTCAGTCAGATCTAAGCCAGGCAAGAGTGGTGTCTGTGATACCAAAAGTGGTTTGTATGCAGATTGCAATCATCATCATTTTCATCATCATATCAATTTATTTCCATATCAACAATAATACAAGAACAAAACATACATATCAATAGGAGAAATACATCATATACCACAACAGATATGGCGGAAATGGTCGAAAGGCCAATAAGGCCAGAATTGACCATTCCCGAGACCTAAAAAAACGTTTACCTAATAAATAAAAAAAATAAACTATCACACAAGACACGAAAGTGCACCAATCAATCAATTATAAGAAGAAATAAGCAAGGATTTGTATTTTTTTCGAAAATGTTTTGTTGAGTTTCATTTTTTAACATGATCATTAAGGGAGTTCCAGAGAATTGGTCCTGTTATTCTGACTGCTTGATCGGAGAACACCTTTTTTATTCAGGTGTAGAAGTAATTATTGACCGGCGTACTCATAGTCCGGGAACAATGGTGAACAATAGGGCAATCGATTCAGTTGACTCTTCACGTAACATTAGTTTCACGCTTTATTCCGTTATCGTCTATGGAGCCCCGGACTGTGGCTCCCGCCGGACTATATCTGCTTTCACACCGGGTCTGATTATAGTAGCTGTTTCTTGTGTGGTAGCTGTGGATATCAGAACGCCTTGTGAAAAAAAATCATCAAATGAGTTTGGTAATAGATTAACGAAATATTTATACATAAAAACACCCAATTCTAGTTTGTAGGTATCGTATACAGTAACAATATCGTATTTATAAAAAAGTGGTTGACAATGGTTTCGATAGTGACTATTGGATATCGTTCTCACAGCCCATTTTTACAGTTTATGATTTTTTTTTCTAGGTAGGTTTTACATGCGTTTCCCCAAATTAGTATGCCGTAATTAATGTATGGAAGGATGAGAGTACAGTTAAGAGTATGTAATATATGTTCAGGATACAAGAACTTAAATTTATTTATTATTCCAATATTACGCGAAATTGTTTTTGAAATAGAATCGATATGGTTTCTCCAGGATAAATTCTCATCAATTATTAATCCCAAAAATTTGGTCGATGATACTCTTTGCAATTTAGAGTTATCTAGAATGATATCTAAATTTTATCGAGAAAAGCTATTATTAGAGTCTACCATCGAAGTCATTCTATGTGTACCCATAATCATATAATTTGTCTTACTGGTATTTTGCTTGATTTAAACCAATTGCTTACTTCGGATAGTTCTTTATTAAGTAATGGTATATAAACCATAAAGTCATCACATGAGTATAAAATTGTCGTATCATCAGCAAAAAGTATAAAGTCCAATACAGTTGAAGTATTTGTAATATCACTGATATAAAGAATAAAGAGTAAAGGTCCTAATACTGATCCTTGTGGGACGCCGCATATTATACTCTTAGGTTCAGATTTGGTAGAGTTATAATTCACATATTGTTTCCTATTTTCTAAATAATTTTTGAACCAGTCGTATACCATTCCTCTAAATCCATAATGTTGCAGCTTATAGAGTAGTATATTATGGTCTATAGTGTCAGAAGCCTTTGAAAGGTCTAGATACACTCCAATTGTAGATTTATTATTTTCAACTGCGCTGTTTATTTTATCAACAAGTTGCATAATCGCCATATCGAGTGGTTAGCTCTAAACCCAAAGTGTTTGACATTTAGAATACTATTATTATCAATAAAATCAATACATCTGTTGAAGACTAATCTTTCTAAGATTTTAGAGAAACATGGCAAAACTGATACTGGACGATAATTTGATGTTTCTGCGTAATCTTTTTTATAGATTGGAATTACTTTTGCTATTTTTAATTGACCAGGGACATTACCAGTGATATCGATAGTTTAAATATTGCAGCAAGAGGCTGAACGAGTTCATTCATTACTCTCTTCACGATAAAGTTAGCTATATTATCATGACCTGCACTTTTGTTTTGATCAAATTTATTGATAATTTTCATAATCTCTGATTCTACAATCGGTTTCATAAACGTACTGTTTGGGCATGGCGCATCTAAGTACTCATAATAGTTTTTACCGGTGTTATAAATTTCTTATGCTAACCGTGGGCCTACATTAACACAAAAAGTCATTAAACTCATTTGTTATTGCTGTAGGACCAGCAATTATACCAAAATCATGATCACCAACATGCTGTAGTACCTGACGTGATGCGGCCTTTTCAATCAATTGGCAATTAATTTAATATTGGCAACTGGCCTACAGCTGTTAGGTACATTACGATATCTTCTTCAGTACAGGGATAATGATAGAAAGCTTCAAAAAGCTTCATGCCTGTTAAAAAGAGGGACCCAATCTCACAGCCTAACCTAACATGCCTAAGCGGCATAATTACAAAAACTACAAACTTCATTGGAAATGTTTTGGGAATTATGGCGACCACTCTCAAATTGATTAAAATGGTCATACTTTTATGCTCTATATCCATGTTTTCAAGCACGATGAATCTACTGAACGGGTACTTGGTATCATTTGATCATAACAACACCATCAAACCCAATATGGCCGCCCAGAAATCCAATGTAGCCCGAAATCATTAATTGACCATAATTCAACAAGATTTCATGATAGAGACATATTTTCGGGCTCTGTATCCACCAGTAGAAACTTATATCTAACATTTCTTGTAGGTTAACATGCTTACAAATGCCTTTTAAGATCCTTAAAACTTATAAATTCTCATATATTCATAATATATTGGCTATCATCTTGAATATTAAGTATGTTGTCAAAATAAAAAATACCAGATATTAGTTTGTCTTGCTCAAAGACTTATATCTAATACTTTAATTTACACGTTCATCTTGATTTTTGGATGGTATAACTAAGTAAATGCAGATAGATTATAATGTAGAGGTTTTAAAGAAGTTAAAAAGGCAGGTATATTGGCTATCATTATAACATTTTTTAACGAAACAAAAATGCTGGATAAGGATGTCTAATGGTCAAATACTTATATATTAATTTAGACCTTTATAATAATAATTGTCTGATACAACTACATATTTTAAATCTGTAACGGCGGCTATATTGGCTGCCATCTTAAAGTTTGAGATTATTGCTACTAACACAGAAATGTCATATAAGGGTTTTAATGAATTCAAAACCTTGCTCTGTAATAGAGCAGGATCATGGAAGTCTCATGGACCCAGGTCAAACACCATTGTTCATCCCCCACTACAGAAAAGGTTTAACACCTTTGGTAGTTGGGACCCTACACAGCGTGTATCAATAAAAACGCAGGATTTTAAATTGATTTTCTTTTCTGAGACAATAATGCAACTACTGTGTCTATAAAGATATGATTGCCCATAATCTAATCTTTGATAAGATTTTTGTATGGTGTAAGTTGGATTTTTGGTTCAAAAGTTACGACAAGTTTGTGAAGCCCTTCTGAATCGGGTTGGTCCGATTCAATGACACAGCGGCCAGTTATACAATGTATAAATATACATTGAAGACTTAAACTTAGTTTTTTTTTTGTTTTTTTTTTTTTTTAGTATTCGGCGCTTACGTGTTTGAAAAACTTAGTTTATCGGCTGATAAACTTAGTTTATCAAGTGAAAACTTAGTTTATCAGAAAAACATAGTTAATCTGTGATAAACTATGTTTTTGCACGCGCAATGCTCATCTAGACTAAGTTTATAAGCTGATTAACTAAGTTTATCAACTATCTTGAGCATTGCGCGAGAAAATCTAAGTTAATCAGATGATAAACTCTGTTTTTCTGAGATAAACTATATAAGTTTATCAAATATTTTGAGCATTGAGCGAGATACACTAAGTTTTTCACTTGATAAACTAAGTTTATCAGCTGAAAAACTAAGTTTATCAAATATCTTGAGCATTGCTTGAGAAAAACTAAGTTTATCAGTTGATAAACTCCGGTTTTTTTAGATTAAACTCCGGTTTTTTTAGATTAACTTTGTTAATCAAATATGTTTGAGCATTGCGCGAGATAAAGTTTTTCACTTGATCAACTAAGTTTTTCACTTGATAAACTAAGTTTATCAAATATCTTGAGCATTCAAGTCCGATTACCAGGATTACTCTCATTCACCAGCCCATTGTTGGTATGGGAAACTTCAAGAGCCGCTTGATTGGACCTTTGAAGTAATCTGTTCATCCGACTCAAGTTCGGCCAGTCGGGAGTTTTCACAACGAAAGTAATTAACACACTGCTACTAAAACAGTTATTAATTTTCCAGCTAAATGTTCTCTGCTGGTAAGGAATTCCACATTTGTTCTGAAAACAATAATTATTATTTTATTCGTTGGCGAAATAATGAGGAAAACAGTGACTTTTTAACGATAGAAAACGCACATCAATCCTTTTTCGGTAAGCTAACCTTGATTTAATGTTTGAGGTCAATAAAGGATGTGTTATTTTAGCATAATTTAAACATATCCGGTTAGTTCCTGTGAAATATGATATGATGAATGATTAGATAAATGCATTTTAAATACACCCCACCATACCTGTTTTTGTGTCCGAACGTTCCCCAAAGTGTCAAAATGCTTTGAAAATTTGGGGTTCAAGTTGTTGTAAGTGATGCAGAAGAGTACGTTTCGCTGTACTGTCACGACCATAGTGTATAGTCTCTGTGCAAATACCAGTTGACAACTAACTAATTGGAATATTTCTGGGATTTAATGACAGGTGTATGTGTGTATGTTATGTTCGCCAGCAAGTAGCGCAGGTTTTTGATCCAATCAATGGATTTAAGGCAATTAAGATGAATAGGCGGATGAACAGTTTATCTTCTGAAGTAACAGTTGAACCATCGCCTTCTTTCTCATCTTCTCTGCTGAGGCGTTCCAATAGAAATACGTTTTAAGATTTCGTGTAAAATTATTCCAACTTTATGAGCAACAGTGTACCTTTTTCAAAGGAGGCTACTTTCAAGGGTCATTTCAACTCTACGTAATGAAATGCCTAAAAAGTGAAAGTCATAAAATATTCACTATATCCGTTGAGATATACGACGATCGCGCGAACGCCAAACTAGTGGGACTCTTCTTCCATATCATAGGACTCGGCTCCATGCAAACAAACACGAACAATTGAATATAAGCGAGGATCTAAGTAATCTTTAAGAGTCCTTAACTTATCACTTTAAAATGTGGTGTGGGACAGGTAGGACTTCAGTTTTTTAGGATCAATTTTCTCTCAAATTGCACTTGATCGGTTGTAGACCACCTACCGAGAACGTTCCAAGGTTTATTGGACACACAAACACGAAAGAAACTCGTAAAACGTTGTTTTGGACTTGCCTGTTATCCTAATCATCCCTATAAAAAAACCTGCTTTTGATTTCTGTCGTGCACGACTGAATGTACGACATCATCGTCTTATTAGGCCTACATAAAGACGGCGTATACGGCTTATTCACTTCAGGTGTGATCTAATACATTTGGTAAGCATTTCAAATATGGAAAAAAATTAAGTGTGATCAGTTTACACTCAATTTTATGGAGTCATTGAAATTTTAACTACTTAGTTTTCCAGGTAGACAAATATGTATATTTATTAATCTTTCTCTGGAGATGGCCAGCGCACGTTAGTATTAAAAAAAACATGTGCACTTGGCTGACGACCTTCGTATTACTAGTACGACGATCTTGCCAACTGAGCTATCAAGCCATCAAGCTTGATAGCTATCAAGCGATATATTTACATATACGATTTGTATTTGTTTTGAAATTTGGTTCTTGGTTCTCCAGGTAGACAAGGATGTATATTTATTAATCTTTTTTCTGGAGGTGGCCGGATTCGAACCGATGACCTTCATATTACTAGCACGATGCTCTTGCCAACTGAGCTATCAAGCCAGGGTTGATACAGGAGCGATAGATATTATCTATATGTGTTAGGTCCGAAAGGTGTCCTTCGCTTTCCTAGCGGATAGCATCAGAACGGTATATTTACATATACGATTTATATTTGTTTTGAAATTTTAACTACTTAGTTCTCCAGGTAGACAAGGATGTATATTTATTAATCTTTCCTTGGAGATGGTCAGCGCACGTTAGTGTTGGAAAAAACCATGTGCGCTTGGCCGGATTCGAACCGGCGACCTTCGTATTACTAGTACGACGATCTTGCCAACTGAGCTATCAAGCCAGGGCTGGCAGTGGAGCGATAGATAATTTATTATCTATAAGTGTTAGGTCCGAAAGGTGTCCTTCGCTTTCCAAGCGGATAGCATCAGAACGGTATAACATGCATTGCAGATGCTACAAACTATTCCTTATTTTGACACATTAAGCTAGATGAACAACTTCTTTCATTTTCTACCAAAAATTGAAGCAACTTCTGATTCTAACTCCAAAACCAATGGTCACAGATGGTACAAACTATACATTTTTGGTATCCTTATGACTAGACGGGCAATATGGCATGTTCCAACATTATTGGAGCATTCTAAAAGTTTGACCTCTGTGTAACCTTAAATTGGCCCCTATTGAAAAAGTAACACCACAATTTGAGAGTACTAACTACCTAGCATTGATATAGAGGGTCCATACTAACTATACATTTTCTGTAGTGGGGGTAAACGATGATGTTTGACCTGGGTCCGTGCTCCTGCTCTAAAGGCAGGTGCGCTATTGAATCCTAAATAATTATATTAACAGATCACCTTTGTCCACACAGGTGATATGGGGCCTCATTCATGCGTTACTTAAACTAATACGACTAATAGTAATAAAATAGACCGTATTCAATATATCAGCCACCAGACATGTTGGTGGACAAGATGCATACATTCCAGGACTACAATGCATTTAGCTGTCAATCGATTGACAGGTGAATTGTATTGTAGTACTGGAATGCGTCTATCTTGTCCACCAACATGGCTGGCTATTGAATACGGTATATAGTCAATACCCACTCATAGATGGTCCAACTACGTTGGAGGAAATATTTGGAAATAAAAACCTTGGCCTAAACACATAAAAACGCAAACACAATAATAATTAACGTCACCTAAATTCAACTTCAGAAGAATTAATTTGTTAGTGTAAATGTAGGAACAGTGTAGCACCAAACAGAATAAACATACCATCTTCTTCTTGCGTATGAGGCAGCAGCTAAACATGTCGGAGCCGGCGGAGCCAGCTCACTCTTGATTGGTTGGGGTTTGAGAAGTCTATAATCCACCCGTGGACGAAGGTAGGGCACTCCTTGAGAATATGATCCGCAGTCTGTGATGGACAACCACATTGGCAGGCTGGAGATGGTCGCAGCCCCATCGGTGCATATTGCTGTTGAAACGACCGACTCCTGTGCGAATCCGGTTCAAGGTAACCCATTCCTTGCGTGGAAGATTACTACCAGGTGGGAGTTTTGTCATAGGTGTAATAGTGAGTTGGTCTGGTCTTGGAGTATCTAGCCAGGCAGTGTTCCATGTCTGTAAGATGTTGAATGGAGAGCTGGAGAGTTTAGCAGCGTGTCGACAGAAAGGTCGACGAGAGCGCAGTCTTTGTCTGCCAAGCTGGTGTGATTCTTGACAGTGTTATGTATTATTCACCAGTTTATTGACCAGGTTGATTTGAAGCTGGCGATGAGCCTCTTTGGTGTTGAGATGGAAGGCAGTAGCGGTGGTCTTGGCTTCACTCGGCTTAAGTCTCCAGGTCTTGAGATATGCTGCAAGTAGGGCCATATCTGCAGCAAGTGTACTTTCATTTTCTGTCCAGCTTCTGTCCGAGTGAAGTAGGGCAAAATCGTCGGCGTAGCCATATTGTCTAGACGTTGTTTGAGGTAAATCGCTGATATACAAGTTGAACAGCGTGGGAGCCAGTACAGATCCTTGTGGTATTCCGTTCCTCACACATCTCTGCCCATGCATCACTGGTTTTAAGAACAAAGCTACGGTTTGCAAGCATGTTACATATTATGAATTGTACATGGTGACGATCCGGGGTGGTCCTGAGAAGCTTGAGTGTCAAGCCCTTGTGACACACGGTGTCATATGCTGCAGTTAGGTCACCAAGATGTGAGACGCCTGCCTTATGACGATTTTCAAAGCTTTCCTCAATATCATTTTACAATCTGGTGGACAGTGCTCCGGTCACGGCGAAATCCTGCTTTTTCGTCAGGCAGATGGAATTCGATGACTGGCTCCAGCCGGGCTAGGATCATCCTCTGAAGGAGTTTGAAGGAAGCACACAGTAGTGATATAGGGCGGTAGTTCTTAGGGTTGTCGACAGGCTTGTTTGGTTGGGGAGTGCGATGAAAGTGGTCCTCCTCCTTATCTTGGGTAAGGACTGGTTGGTAAGGCAGCATGTGTAGAACTCCTGGAGCCATTCAAGACACCTGGGCCGAAGTGCATCAGGAACTCCGCTGGTATGTATCAGGCCCCTGGGCCTTGGTGCTCTTAAGCTGGCTGATAGCAGAGGTGAGCTCATCTAGTGAGAATGGTGGTGACGAAGTTTGACAGAGAGAGTGTGGTCCTTATCAATGTACTTGAAACGACCATCTGCGAGGAGTTGGCAGACACAGGACATTTCAATGGTTTGGAAACTCTGCCGGTGAGGCGGTTTCCACCTTTTCACTGGCTTTGTAGGTACAGACTTAGCGAGGCTCTCCTGGGCGATCAGTGCTGGTCTATGGTTAAGACTTCGGAAAGCGGTCGAGAACAGTACGGTGAACAGAAAAAGCGTCCATATTTACAAATGCAAGGTCGGGAATTGAGGTTGTGTTCCACCTTCCAGAGTAGAAACTGTCATTGTCTGGTTGCTTGGGGTCGTACAAAAGTTGTACGCTGGATTTGGAAGCCCGGACCTATAGGGTGGCTCCGTCAGGGTTGGTATTCATGTAGCTAATGCTATGACTGTTGAAGTCGCCAGCGTAGATGCAAGGTGCACCGTAAGTAGGTAGAGAATCTGCTTGAAGCGGGGAGTTAGGTGGCTTGTAGACATTGATAACGTGGACATCTACAATTTGGGTCGTTGCCCATTCCAGGGTGGAGTCTGCAGGTGAGGTTGCAATGTGTTTCCATTAAGCTGTTTTTCTAACAAAGGTGGTAATCCCGTGGATAGCGCTCTCGGTATGTGCAGCTAGAGTATAGCCACAAATTTTCAGGATGGAACTGTCAGTTTCGTATGTCTCTTGAAGGAGAATCGCAGTGACTTTGTGCGTTTGTGTAAGAGTTCAATGATGTTGATCTTTGCCCTAGCAAATGCCATCTGTTTTGACATCCGATGACGCGTGCCCTGATAAGGGCACGTGTTCCAGACTGACATCAGGTTGTGTCCTCTGACGGGGCATGATAAAAATATAGCGAGTTAAAAAGGCAACAGTCAGTTAAATAAAATTCCTTTAAAACGGAAAGGGCGTGCAAAATAGAAATTTCCAATTGAAGGTATGAATATGGTTATACGTATATGCTATAGCAGTTATATTTCCACAATAAACCCGTGATCTTCGGAGGTCGGAGAGAAATAGATAATGTCTTATATAAATCATGGCCCTTTTTGGCAAGAGTTCCATATGTACCCCCCTTTGAAGTTCTACATGTAACAAATTCTTTTTTATTTTTGGCCTCAGGGTTAGAGTGTTTGTTAGTGTAAGGCCATAAATAAAAATAATTTGTTTCATGTAGGATTTTAAAGGGGGTACATATGGAACTCTTTCCAATATTTATTTTTAAATTTTTTTTTCTAAACGAAAAACTGATAGAAAAGGAAGAAAACAACAGTGTCCAAAGATATGAATCTCCATCAATTTACGTGTTGTAGTAAGTGTCTGAACGGAGAGTAATGACTAGAATATCTGATTTTGTCCTTATTAGGCCTAGGGTTGCTTTTGGTCCCATAACTTGTGGGGTATATTGGCATAACTACACTTGTTACGAACATGCCAACATTTTTTTTTTTCGATTTTCTGGTTGAGCAAATCACTGATAGTGACTTTAATTCAAGTTCGTGAAACTTTTTAAACGGTTTTAAAACAAAAATCGAAACCGATATTGTCAATAAAAGAAATGTAATAAGGGTAGCTATTGAACATGCCCTGACTGGTCTACGATCATCTTACTTTACCCTTCGCAAACCATTTTTACGGTTAGTTTCTCTTTGCTCGCCCTTTCCTTTTTTCAAAAAAAAATATATTTATAGTACACCTCCAACTGCGAACTGAGCAATCATGTTTAAACATCCGTTGATTCAATATACTCATATAACGATTTAAGGAAACTGTTAACCAGCAAACCTCTAGAAAACATTTTCTGCAATGTCCGCTCATATCGCCTTGTATTTCCACTTCCTTGTAAACTATCACATATGTAGATTTTAGAGGATACAAAGAGCACGTCCTCGTCTATTATTCATACAAATAAAAATATTCCTTGACAACATATACTAATACAAATAAAAATATTCCTTGACAACATATACTAATTTCATAATTTTTCGTCAATATTTCGTTTTTACGTGTTAAGCCAATGGCGATGTCTAAATTTGGGATTTCTTGGCCGCGCTCCCCTGTCGCCAGCGAGGAGAGTACAGTACGCCCTCTACATTCATGTTTTTATTTTAGTGTTACCGTCGTGTTTTAGTGTATATCGCTCACGACGGTAAGCAAGTGTGGAAGTGTGATTGCTTTGTATTTCTAGTCTTTTGAACATTAATATCTTTTTGTCAATGTACGTTCAGGTTTTCGCTAGGCCTATCTGATTGAGTCCATATGACGTAAATTGCACATCATTTCATTAGCTATCACACATGTAGATTTTAGAAGATATAAACGGCACGAATATTTTCTGCAACACTGATATTTGAAAAGTAGGTCAAAACCCAAGCGAATAGAGCGGGTAGCGCGTACGCTCCCCGCCCAAAAAGAGAGTGAGTTAAAAAAAGACAACAGGGATGTTAGCATAGCCTCGGGTTGATTATCATTCGCCTGATCGATATCAGTTTCCGGGGCTCACCAAGAGGTTGATAATCTTGAACCCCATACCATGTATAGTGCTCAGTAGGAATTTAATTATTTTTCTATGCTTACTCTGTTTAATTCTAAATATCATTTTAATTCCTTAATTCTTTAACATATTCTTAAACATTTGCAATAAAAATTCTTAACATGTTAAAAAATACTTAAACCATAGCTTTTTCGCAGTGACCATGCACAGAAAAGCGTTTTTATTTCATAAACACCGTTTTTACAGTGAAGTGATGTGTATTAACACTGTACAAAGTTCAATTCCGAAAAGTACATTAAACAAAATTAAGTTTTGTACTTGGCCCTTTTCCTTTCAAGTCGCTTTCTATTGTAAGGCAGCGAAGCGACTTCTTGGATAGATTAAAATGTTTCTTCCCTATTTCACGTAATGGATATGACCCAAAACTTTTGACTAACTCCTGTATCAGCGCGAATATCGAATCGAGTATAGTCGGGCCCCGTTTTTCGAATTTCCCCAGTAATATTAAAGACACTATCAGTGATTTATCCGAAAGAGTCAAAACATTTAAAATGTGCAGGAATAGCTTAAAAGTGAAGGATAAGTCTGTATAATTCTCACAATTTACTTTTTCCAACTGAAGAATTGACAAAAAAAAGAAGAAAAACAACCATGAGAATATCACGTCCTTCGGAGGGGACGTTAAGCTGTCGGTCCCTTGAACATGTAAATCGCAGGCTAGTTTCGCGTAAGAGTAGAGTGTAAACTCCTAGCTGTCCCAAGCATCCTTGAACCTTGGGCATCATTGAACACTGAATTAAAAGCTTTTAAAGCAAATAATAATAAAGTAATTATAATAAAAAAACACGTCACTGTGAAATTAAAAAAAGAAACGGTTGGTCCTTTTTTAACATAAATCACATAGCTTAACATGCAAGCTCAAGTACTTACTCTTTTTATCAGAAGCACGAACACTATAAAACTATTTGCAGCCCTATTGCGTGAAGTGCGTTGTTCTGTAAGTGTAAGCTACACTTTCGTTGTTGTTCACTTGTTGCCGCCAAAAATTACGTTAGGGCAGGATGCAGTGCATCCAATTCAAATAGCAGTTGTGCGTCATTTAGTCATTGTAGAGTAAAACTAGTTTGAGCTGTTCAATACGGTTGCTTTGCCTGTCCACACACGAAAATACATTGAAGAATATGATATCAAATGCTTGTGCCAAACCTGCATTTAACCTTTGAACATGTACAGGCCGCTGAACATTTACTAAAAGAGAAGATGCGGTCATTACCCTGCTATTAGACTTCCTCCAAGTCTCCAGACTATAACCACTGTTTCTGTATGTAGCCCCATACGCTGTACTTTACAAGCTTAAAAATTGACGGAAATCCGGTTGCGCCAGCGTTTTAGATGATGGGGGAGACAGTGCACTCGCGTTAAAACCGTTTGAATGAAAAAAATACTCCACGGAAATACTCTTAACAACTTAACGCCATATCGTCTTTTTTCCAAAATTCAAAATGGCCATTTTTGTGTTAAATTAGCCTAGTGTTTAGTTCATATCAACACGTTATATACAGTTACAAATCCGTTAGTGCCCAAGGGGTCCCTATGGACCCGACTCAGATAACCACTTTCTCATGGGAGTTTCATCACGAAACTAACACTACAGAAGTAATTTGTGGTGTCACATAAGAACTACATACCAATAAAATAATTGAAAAGCCGATCTTTTGACCTTTGACCTAGGATAATTGAAATTGCTTAAAAAAGGGTTTCGCATATTTTCATCCTAACTCACTCCGATATACGATTTTGAAAAAAATGATTATATCTGCTCTTAAATAATCAATTCAATAATTATAGCACAATATAGCAAATTTATAAAATACCATTTTTGATGATTTCTCAATAGTTCAAATTCACTTGTCTTTCCAAGACTCACGCAGTTAAGAGGCACGATCATGAAAAAATTAATGTTGATGCTATCAGCATATAAAGGGTTATTTGTGATTCAAGTATTATTAATTATAATTGGCCTCCAAGGTATATATTTAAGAAATTAATTTGAAATATATTTGATTATCACTCCGTTAGTCCCCTCAAAGAGGGGGTCTTGCCCTGATGGATTCATTTTTTTAGTATTTGGAGAATCGCATTCATAAATCAGAAAATAGCAAAAAAGACTCCTGAAAAAAAAATTTAGTTTCGTAACAGATAATCGCAAAAATAGCAAATGTTGGGTACTGTGTACCCCCCCCCCCCATCACTAGTGTTAATAAATTTTGATGAAAATGCACCATTGGAATCTAAAAAAGGGATTAAAATAATAAAATATTTCAACTTTACATCTTGTTAAGGCCCATAGTTTCACACCGAGACCCGAAAAGGAACAATAATATTGTGTTATTTAAAATTCACTTAAATGGATTAGCAGCGATTTGCTAATTCGAAACATCTAAAAAATCATCAAAATTCATGTTTTAGATTTTTGTTACTAAGCCATGGATATGCGAACCTAACCTGCAGTGGGTTTGGCTTTGAAATCCGTGTATTAATGACAAGGCACAGTACGTTTATCTGATTCTGTAATTTCTATACGTACGTAATCAAAAGTTGAAAATTCCAAACTTGAGATAAAAGAGCCTTTCCCGTGAATATCCAGCAGATTTTCAGCGTCATATTGTGCACCATCATTAATACAGTTTGCCTCAAACACAACATTATTGATCTTTGTTTAGTCTGTACTAAGCTGGTGTAAAACCTCAATCAGCTGTTAAGTAGTCAGATTTTGAGACGCTGTCGCTTTATGTCTATTTGCGGAGACGGTATCACAAATTTCCTCAAATACTCTTTTTTTCCATATGTGGTTTGTTTATACTTAAGCAGTATATGGAATTGTACACACTTATCTTCATTTATAAGTTAAAAACTGCATTTCACATTTTTTTTTATTCTCTCGCATTATCGCTGCTACTCCCTTTAAAACGCGTCCATGGTCCGATCGCTCATAGCCTCGTCCCTGGGGACCCCAGATTTTACCGGAAGTGGTCAACATTTTGGTCTCAAGAAAGCTACTCTTTTTTCATTTACCTGTTGAATTTAAGGGCAAAAAGATATTTGGTTTGGCAATTATAAACGAAAATGTGCCCCATTTGGCGACCAATATTAATTTACACAGTATTATATGGGGCTTACAAAAATACGTTTTTAGCCTCGCATCAAACGGATAGAATATCGGCAAAATATTTGGGGTGAAGTCCTTCTATTCAAAAATGAAACCTTACAGATACTTAAATCGGCATCCCCCTTTAAAGCACTTAAGGGCAAGTGTGAATCTTGAGTTCGAGTTCTATTTTGGTTTGAACTTTGCAAATATTTGCTTATTGTATGTAACAGTATATTTCTAGAAAGAAATTGGACGATGAACCCGATGATGGCATCAGATTAATGTAAAAAACTTTCCGTATTTTGAGAAAATTACTAAAAAAAACACCAATTGTGCCCAAACGTTTCAGACAGCATAACAAAAACAATTTGAATTTTCATGATTTCTTATGTTATTTTTAGAAACAGGACAAATTTGTATAGGAACGGTTTTTTCATTTTTTAAAAATATTTTTATTTTTTTAATGCAGCTTTTGTCAAAATGTCAAAAAAGTGGGATTTTTACTTTTCTTTTCCAAAATTGAGTATAATGGAGAATATCTTTAGTTAGAAATCGAAAATGAAAATTTAGAAAACCGTCCCTAGAGAAGACCGATGCTATTGCGAAAGTTAAACCTTACTTTTTACTTCGGTATTTTTTGGAGTTATCTTGTCTGAAAAAAATTTGCCAAATTTGGCGAAAAATTGAACATTGAAGAAACTCCGTGTTTTAGTAAAAAAGGGAACTTTTCACGGCCATTTCAAGCTGTCTCTTCTCAAATAACTTTATCTTTGAAACTTCAAAATTGAGTATGTTGGCAAGTGATGAAAATAACTTATGCATATTGAATCAAACATATTGGTCTCTACTCCAGAAATAGAAGAAATTTAAATTTCATGTGTCTAAAATTAGGCTTTGTTTACATTTTCAAATATTATTTGTCGTTTTTCCAAGATGCGTTTCGCGCAAAAATACCATTAAAACACGCGCCGCTTTCATACGCAGCAAAAATTCACCGCGCGGCGCGATGGTGCGCCTGACGGCGTGAAATGTGCTTAAATTCCAGCCGTTTAGACCCCCCAAGCGGTCTTTGTGACTTTGAATGGTCAAATAGCTGTTTTAAATCGGAAAAAATTACCAGTTCAGGATTGTTTGCAGGGATAACTTTGTTGGGAACTATAGAACACAGTTTGATGTTTAAAATTGTGCAAAATTCAGAAAATTCGTGTAAAAACAAAAGCGCAGGGTGGACACGCCCTTAGAGTTCCAGTAAGGTAACTTGACCAGCCTTTCTTCCAGAAAACCTAAGAATACAGAGAATAAAACTGAAAGACAGAATCATCTGCAATATCTGAAATGTTCAGTGAACCAGGTACATGTATTTGTCGCATGCTTGGATGATATAAAGGGCAAGCAAAGTCCATTCAATATAAATTTCGTGAAAAGCACCCCATAGGCAACAACTTAGTTCAAAAAGCAAGCAGGGATGTTTTTACCCTACACAGAAGTGCAGGTCTCAAGTATATCGATGTTCTTCTTTCGTGACCCGGTGCATGGTCCCACTCATTAAAGATTAGTTTCAACGAGATTGTATTGAAAACATCTTCTGATCAACCTTTGCTCTTTCAACTCATAGGCAGGACATACTTGCAACATACATTACGGTTGTACGTGATTATTAAAACACCTTTAATTAAATATAGTTCAAGTTACAAAAGAACCGAACTTTTCTGCGGCTTGGATTACGTGCGTCGTCTATGGCGTTGTAATCCAAAGGTCGTGGTTCGATTCCTTTTATAGGCACAATTTATTATGGTTAATTCAGTTCGAGTGAGACATTGCAACAAAAACCATCAGAGTCGCGATTGAAATAGTAAATAGCTTACCTTATGAGATATTCAACTGATGTGGTCCTTGGACACAAGTTGCGGAAGGAATAAGTCCTTTGCCCTGACTCGCAACCTCTACATTCCGTAATACGTGGCACCGCCAGCGTGATGCTCTTGCACTCCATCTTTTGCCCCCAAAGGGGGGGGGGAGGTATACACTCATAAGACCCAAAACCTAAGACCCAAATAAAACTGAGAACCAAAACCTAAGACCCTACAAACTAAGACCCAAAACCTAAGACCAAAACCTAGACCCAAAACCAAAAACCCTTCTAAACTAAGACCCCAATACTAAGACCCTAAATCTAAGACCTTAAAATTTTTAACCCGTTAATCAATAAATTTGGTGCCAAAAACTAAGACCCGTAATCAATTCCACTAAAATACCTTTGGCGCAAAAAAAGTTAGGGTCTTAGTTCTTTAGTAGTTGGACCCTTATCTAGGGTCTTAAGCTTAGATATAGGTCCCCGGGGTGGGGGGGGTCTTGATTTTGGTCGGGTACCCAGGACTCGTTAAAAAAATAGGGATAGCTGCAATGCGGGACTACCGCTAGTGGTATCAAATTCACAAATAATCAAGTTCTAGTCCCGCTAGGGGTATCAAATCAGTTCTGATTGTGACTGGTTCAAGGATACAATAGGAAAACATTACCCAAACCAATCAGCAAAATAACCCTGAGTGTGTATTTTGATTGCAGTAGCACTAGTGTCATTTTTTCTGTATATTAGATGATTTTATAAAGTATATCTTTAATTTCACATATTAGAAACAGGTCCCGCAAGGGGTATAATTTCACTACTGCAAATTGGTCCCGTTACTGGTATCTTTTCACTGAAAACTCACCAAAAACTGTTCCCGTTAGGGGAATTTTTTCACTGAAAATTGGTCCCGTTAGGGGTCACCTTCAAACCCTGGAACGAGCATGGGTACCCAACAAACCCCCTGAGAACCCTCCCCGGGCTTAGGTCTTTGATCTTAGATCTTTGGCATATATACACCCCGCAAAGGGCCGCGCAATGCATCGCCGTCGACCTTCCAGTGATTTCCCTGAAGATTAAAATATGTGAAATTTGTGCAGGAAATTACTTCTAATTAAAGTACAAGTCCTTAAATTTTCATAAGTAAATTTGTGCAAACTGAAAACTTAACAGTAAAGGAAGAAAACAAGCAAGTACTCAAAGATATGATACTCCATTCAATTACGGGTGGTAGTAAGTGTCCGTTCAGGACAATAAATGACTAAAATGTATGGTTTTGTTGTCCTTATAGGTTCTTTCAGGCTTATCACTTGTAAGGGTATGTTAGGATCTACCTTGTTCAAAATGCAAAATCTGGATTTTTGATGATTTTTTTTCGATTATCTATTTGCAAGTCACTGATCAGTACCTTTAAACACGCAAGTAGTGTGATATATGTTGACACATAATTTAATTCTAAATTTCAAATAGTCGTGCATTCGCACGCACCCGACCTTATATTGACAAAAACTAAATGATCATGCGCGTTCCTGTGCAATTAGTCTTGGTCAAGACGATTCGCTTGAATTTTTTCAAACATGCAGCGAACAGTTGAAATCATTGCCTACAAGTAGACACTAAGTAATCGTAATCCAAACTCGGGCTGAAAAACCCACAACCAACGATCCAGTGCAGTGGCCGGCCGCTGTCTTCATTGTTATTCGGTAACGCAATTGAAGACTCGCACATGCAGACGAATTTCTGTTTTGCGAATCGTCTTGGCTAGTTTGAAATTTTTTTCGTGATGGCCAAATCTTCGCGGGTGGGTTGTTTTTTTCAATACGTCAACATCTTTGCGTGGGGTTGTTTTTTCCAAATACGGGCGACGATGAATCATTCAAGTCGATAGGACCAATCAAAGACTCGAGGCAATGGACGTAATATTACTGGATCAAGATTTCTTCATGAAGCGTGACCTTTGTACATGCACAAATAAACCGTACCTGGCAATGCAGATTTGCATAAGTGGTTCGGCCCATTAAGTTGTATGAAATACAGAACAAACAAGACGCGAGGCCTCGCCTGCGGAGTGGTTCGTGTAAATTAGTAATTTCCCTATTAATGGGAGAGGAGATTGCGTGTGGTGTGACTTGTGAATGGTATAAAATTTCGTAATCGGAAGTGATTCGTACACATGGGAAGGTATGAATTAGATTTTCTGAGACCATTTTCATTTACGGTTTTGTGGCATGGGCGTTCGGCTAAGGCCTGGGGGGGGGGGGGTC
This sequence comes from Ophioderma brevispina, assembly GCA_023653785.1. Taxonomy (NCBI): domain Eukaryota; kingdom Metazoa; phylum Echinodermata; class Ophiuroidea; order Amphilepidida; family Ophiodermatidae; genus Ophioderma; species Ophioderma brevispina. Next base: position 35,908 of record JAMKCH010009080.1, read on the forward strand.
GGGCCTAAGGCCATGGGGTGTCTGTGCGAGGGGGAGAGGTGCTACAGGCCAGTTTTTGTATATTCCATGTGTAAGAGTTTCATGGGCTAAGCTAAGGCCGCGGGGAGGGATGGGGGTCACACCAATGGTTATATACGGGGGGGGGGGGGGGGGGGGGGGTGGGTGTACCTCGGAAGGGGATATAGCCGAGCGTCTTGAACAGACTACTGTGGCACAATTGGTAGATTACGATCGTACGGCGGGTGCTCTGAATGTCGATTTTTTCCCATGATGCTGCGGGAAAACATCGCCCTCTCCGTGGCAATCGTTGGCGGCGCGCCATCGTTAATTCTCGCTTCAGGGCCTTTTCAAAAAGCATAGGTGACAATCATATATTGAAGATGTTACGCTACAAGATGGGCATTTGCTGGAACCTCAAATGAACCTGGGTAGATAATAATCCAAGAGTTGAGAATAAAAAGCACTTGAAATAGATATTTCCACATCACAGTTTTTAAAGATTTGGGTATTATGTGTCAACATTTTTCCACGAAAATTTTCACTTAATTTGGAAAACAAGTGTGTCAAGAAAGATACAAGTTATTTTCCTACAACTACTGCCCAAAAAGTGGTGTACAATGAAAGGAGAAATAGATTGCTCTAATCTTGTGCAGCGCGACACGTCAGTATAATTGTCAAAAGGATGAACGATTCTTGATCTGAACTCCTCCGCAAAAGCAGGCTGGCTTTGTTGAAGACGGAGCAACAAGAAAGCAATATCCAATATTAGCCCGAGGTATATAATTGACAATCCTGCAAGTTTAAACTTGCGAGATCCACCTGGCACGACATACAACTCTAATAGGAAAAGTTCGTGTACAGTTATTAGAGGTTAATCTCCTCCACCCCAAGTAACCTTTTGTTCAACCCAAGTTAAGCTTTCAACCGCAGTCTTCAAAGGTAAATGATCGTTGCAAAACCCTTATTGTAGAATTGGTAACAATTTGATGGGTCAGACCCACGTACGAGGGTCCATTGGAAGGTCAGTGTACACATCCTGTATAAATCTTGGCTCAGTGGTTCATTTGGGAGGTTTGGTCGCAGTACCGTGACTACTTTGCCAGTGGAAAATGCGTTAAGAGACATGAGGAGGATTTCCAGAAGAAAGCTCCCCCAATTTTTGTTCGAACCCGGGTTTTTTTGCATATTGGAATGCTTTTCCAATGTAGTAGATCAAACCTGAAGTGACTAAGCCGAATACGGCCGTCGTTATGTATAGTATGATGATTTAGTACTTTCTGTCGTGCAGAAAGTCACGCACGGTGTTCTATGGGGTCACTTACGAGAGTCAGGCAGTGCAAAACAAGGTTTGATGTGTTCTCCTTGCCCCTGTGTTGGTGTACTTGTTGTCCCAATAAACCTTCGGAATGTTCTTTGTAGGTGGTCTACTATCGTTTTGTGCAATTTGAGAGAATTCGTATCCTAAAAAAATCTCCTCCTTCACTTTAACGTTCACATAGGTCAATCTTTGTATCACCCCGTGGCCTCTCTCGAGTCGGGTTATTTTGAGCACATTTGGTTATTGTAGCACCTATTTGCAGCAGAAATGGCATTTTAGATTTTGGTCAAAATGGTCAAAGGTCAAATCAAAGGCGGATCATTAGAGGTCAGTCTGTGTACACCCCATGAGTTTTGGGTCAGTGGTTCTTTCGAGCAAATTTGGAGGTTGTAGCACTTTATTGACACCAGAAATGTCATTTTATGGATTCAATCATATGGACCACCAATGCCATTGATAGGAAGAGCCCGAGGATTGCTGCTTTTGAACTGTGTTCAGCAATTGACCAGCAGCAGCATCATAAGTTGGAGTACTTTGAACATTTTCGCTAGGCAGAAAACGGCCGGGGCACAAATTTCTGTGTTCAGATTCATGTCTATACTACAGCGAAGGAGATGCCTGAAAAACTAGGACACACTTTTGCCAAGATATGCCAACTTGAGAACGCAGAACAATTACCTCTTGCACCATGGATAACAGGAGACTTTTGAGTAAATTAAAGCCTCGCAAATTTACTGGTCCTGATGAGATTCTCACCCGTGTCTTGGAAGAGCGCTTTGGTGGGCTCATCTCAGTCATCTATATACTTTTGCGCTTTGCACACAGAGTATTTCCAAGCCAATGGAAGTGTGTCTTAGTTATTCATTCCAGTATGAAAGAGGGATTCAAATCCAGGCAATCCATGTACTTCCGATTTCCTTACTTAGTAATATCAGCAACTTTTAAGTTTGGAGGCAGCAGTACAGACTCAGCTGCAGAAGTATCTGTTGCAGTCTTCATTATCTCCCACTTGCAATTTGGATTCGGACATTTGAGCCATCCAAGTGCAAGGTCATGGTCTGACTAGCTCTAGAATGGTCAGACATTTATCAGACAAATGGTCTAAGAGTTTGAAAACCAACTGACCTAAATCATTAAAATCATTAGTGAATTGCTATATCGGATAATCAAAAAATCATTAAAAATCAGATTTTTGCATGTTTGTATCAAGTATTGGTATCCTAACATACCCTACAAGCGGTGAGACCAAAAGCAAGTGAATAAGGACAAATTGGGACATTTTAGTCATTACTGTCCATACGGACACTTATTACTACACGTAATTGAATGAGATGCATATCTTTCAACACTGCTGTTTTCTCACTATGAGCTAGTAATTCCCTTGGCACAGTTCAGTACCTTCCATTCACCAGTGTATTTAGAAAATACACCCCCAGGTTTTTGGGTATACGATACCCAGATCACACAAGGTCAGTTCATGCCAATGTATATACAAGTACAACCCACTGAACTGTGTCCTTGGTGGATGATCATATTGCAACTCATAGTGTCTGCCTTTTCTGGTAGACGTTTCATATAGAAGTCCCATTGATGCAAATGAGGTATTACAATTGATTCCGTCATGCGCTGTATGACCTTGTGCAGTAGTGCTTGATGGAATGAATGGCAATACCTCATTTGCATCAATGGGACTTCCATATGAAACGTCCACCCCTTTTGTGGTAATTTCTCAGTTGGAAAAAAATAACTCATAACAATTCTACTGACTTATGAATTCACATTTAGCTATTCCTGTAATTTAAAAATGTATGACTCTTTGGGGCAGATCGCTGATAGTGTCTTTAAACACTAACAATTTTAATTGTTAAAAGACTTCTTGCAACAGTTATTACTAATTATCACAAAGTCATATATATTGTATTATTTTCTTTTCTTTGCTCTCCAATCTTTAGAAAATACATTTTATAAATTGCCAGGTATTGTCTGGCTGTTAATAAACTAAAATATTTACAAAATACACAGCTGTTTCACTCCACTGAGCTTTGATTTTTAATCTTTTAGCGCAGCTGCCACGTTTGAATAGTCATTTACATAATTGTACAGGATACTATAGTGCAGAAATTGGCAGATACTGCGCTATGGCTTGATGCCTTATCTTCGTATGCAGAATACTTACTATTTTTATATAGCAATTTTAAAACTAGTCCTACATTATAGGACCCTCATGTAGTTTCAGTATGCCCATACTTCCTTTGCAATATAGTGTATATACATGTAGTATGACAGTACACTCTCTATTAAAAATAGCTACTGATAATTAAAATTAAGCTACCAACGGCAACATTTTAATTGCCAGCACATTTTTATGGAACTGTCTGTTATTTACAGAATTGTCCATTTTGTACAGGATTTTCTAACAGTATTTTTTCCTGTTACTTTGCATCACTTTCCATAAAGGAAAAAACATATTTTTAATGGCAGGTTTACATATTTTTAAAGACACTATCAGTGATTTGCTAAATCAGAAAATTGAAAAAATCATCAAAAATCAGATTTTTGCATGTCTGTAACAAGTACAGGTACCCTAACATACCCTGCAAAGGATAAGGCCAGAAGCAAGCTAATAAGTACAAAATCGGATATTTTAGTCATTAGTGTCCGAACGGACACTTCCTACAACACGTAATTGAATGGAGAGTCATATCTTTGAACACATCCGTTTTCTTCCTTTTCTGTCGATTCTTTAATTGTAAAAAAAGTAACTTATGAGGATTATACAGATATATCCTTCACTTTTAAGCTATTTCTGCAAATTTAAAATATTTTGTCTCATCCGGATGAATCACTGATAGTGTCTTTAATTTAACCTAGAGCTAGAATTTCATGTTTCTCGGCTTTCACACACTCTATATTCATAGAATATTCAACCTCTACCTATCAGGTGTACCTTTTAGTTGATGAGTGACATAACAACATCCATCCGTCTGTACATACATCCAGCGTGACAGCAGAAAGCAAAACTGGTCCTTCCAGCGTAGCGTAGCTGGCGGCTTACAAAAGCTACATATATTATTTTTCTCCTTAACTTTTATGACGGATACTTATTCTGAAGCATAATCACGGTGAAATTGGTGTATATCCATATATTATTATGAATTCCAATAAAAATGGCATGGTGCTGTTAAATTGTATAAACAGCAAATGTAAAAATACAGGAATTTCTGAGGAATTAAAAGGGAATGTGGTCCTATCTTGCATGACTAGTTAAACCACTGTGAATACAAATACATTTTAAAGTAAACAACACATAAGAAGAATTATATTTCCATAATTCATATCTTCTTTAAAGGTGCAACAAGGGATTTCACATCACAGGTGTCCCTATAAAAAGTGGTGGGTGTCAAAATTCTGATCTTTTGCACCAATGTAAAGCTTTCTATCAAAAATATCAACATCTGAATGGATTAACCTGTGAATTATTTCTTTGGTACAGAAATTACAAAATTATTAATTTCTCATTGGAGCATAATAATAGTTAATTCAGCCTACGTTTTATATTGAAATATAAACATAAAATCACCTTTTGTTTCCACTTTAAGACATTTGTTGATTCTTGACGACTGGGTCATATGGGTAGTACGCAATTTAAAGCCCGACTCAGAGATTTCCTGCGTTGTGCGCCCTCATTTTTCAAACAAATTGTGTTTTTTGCATATATATAATGCTTGTCTATACACTAATTGTATGAAATAGCTATGCTCAAATTGAAGTCCTTCATAGTGAAATGCCCTAGCCTACAGGTGTCTCCCCACCATTTTAGGCCATTAGCATTTTCTGTAAAGTAAGCTTGTTCTCTGACTTCAGCTATGCATTTGACCTTGACCCTGGCTCCATGAGCAGGTATTTTTCTACAGTTTCACTCAGGGTGTTGTACATTTCTGAATCAATGCATTTTTTAGATATTTTACCTGATTTTAGGTTCTTGAAACTTCCCCGTTTGTTGTCAAATTGCGATTAATTTGTCCCCACATTTCTGTTTTCCCAGTATGGGTAGGGGATTATAGCAATGGTTACGCATTTTTGCATCGCCAGTGAGTTTCTTGATGCACTCTTGCGGCACCCTCTCCTGATTGGTTAATTTTATACTACATTGCGGTATTCGGGAGGGTATGCTCACGGTTTGAGTATGTGCGCAGAATCAGCCGTGGGCACTCACTTTTGTTTTTGACATTTTGCTGTACAAACATATTTTTATTTTTCTCCTTCTCCTCGAGTGTTCTGGCTTTGTATTTTTATGTATATCAATCTTTCCCTGGAGATGGCCAGCGCATGACAGTGTTGAAAAAAACCCATGTGCGCTTGGCCGGATTCCAACTAAGCTATCAAGGCAGGGTTGGTAGAGAAGCGATAAAATATTATCTATAGGTGTTAGGTTCGAAAGGTGTCCTTCGCTTTCCTAGCGGATAGCATCAGAATGGTATACAACAAATATAAATCGAATCCGGCCAAGCGCACATGGGTTTTTTTTCAACACTCTCGGGCGCTGGCCATCTCCAGGGAAAGATTAATAAATATACATCCTTGTCTACCTGGAGAAGTAGTTAAATTTGTATTGTTATGTTTAGTGACTGGAATTTAATTTATAGGGGCAGTCTCTGTATTGTAGGTTTGAATCAATTGAGAATAAATGTAAGTTTGGTAATTTGTTGTATAAAACATAATTTTGTCACATATATTATTACCTTTTGTTTTTTTTTTTTTTTTTTTTTGTCTCATGTGTTTAGTTTGTTCAAGCAACACCAAGTTGGAGTCCACCACCCCATAAATCATTACAATATAGAAGATCTGGTATTGTTATACACAGTATCCTACGGCACTTTTATACTCTACACGAATGTTTACTGCATGAAAACAAAAAATCTGATACATCTCAAACTTTGGAATTGATCATTTTAAGTGACTATCTTTAGTTCTAGTTGACTATTTTTTAATTAATACACACACAAAAAAATTATATTTCTTTATTTCAAAAAACACCGTGCTTGGGCTGTGTGAGCCTCTGCACCCCTGAAGCTCTAGTTTTAAAATATGGCATAGCCTAGAGTCTCTGTATTTTGTCATATCAATATTAGAGCAGACAGTGACTATATGTACATTCTAATTTGTTTGATGTAATTACAAGTTTAAAATTGCACTGTTAGATTACTTGGTGACCCATAGATTTCTGTACAAATTATTCAGGTATCCATACACGAATCATATTTTTTGTTAGTATCAATCAAAATGGTAAACACATTATTAAAGCTAAAATACTTTTAAAGGTGCAACAAGAGATTTTAGAGGTGCCCAAATATTGTGTCATAATAATTATTTCATTAGAATACCCCCTCAATCTGCTTCTTACCTTGTATTTGGCAACAGAAATGTCTTAAAAGAGAGAACGGTGATTTTGATTTGCTTATATTTCAATATAAAACAGGCTGAATTTCGTATTTGCTCCTATACAAAATTAGAAATTTCAAAATTTTGTACCAAAGAAACATTTCTCAGCTTAATCCTTTCAGATGGGGATATTTTTGATGGAAAGCTTTACATCAGGGTAAAAATCAGTACTTTCAATTTTTTTAGGGACACCTGATATGTGAAATCTCTCGTTGCACCTTTAAGGTTGAGCATCACTAGGTACCACTTTAATCAGGCAAACTATTTCTGAACTTAAAATAGAATAAAATTTAGTCTATTAAAAATATATATATTTTCATGCTATTTGTTATACACAGCTGTTTTAACCATTGTTTTGCAACAATGCAGCACACATTCATGGATGAGATATATTTGGCAAAAGTCAATCAATGCTCACTTTAAGGGCAATTCAGAGATGCTGCAGTGATCATAATTTTACCCTAGCTCTACAGATGACTGACCTGAGATTAAAGTAATGCTGATAATTTCAGTTGATTCTCACACTCATATTTATATGGAGTATATTTTGGCACATTTGCATTGTTGGCATTTTTACAAAGAGTGCATGAATGATGATGCCCGATTCACATTTGGTAATGATTTTCATAAAAAGTGATAAAATGCTAGACAGAGATCAAGTGTATAGCACCCTCAATTTGTCTACTAACAAGATGGTGGTGTACTTGGCATAGTAACTGCGGGCTAGCTACGAGGTAGCTCTGCGTGTTTACTTGAAATGGTCCACGTGCACCATATCCACCTAGTAAGCAACTACAGGGTAGCCATTAGGAAGGTACTGTAGAGAGATCACTGTATACCTAATAACTGTGTACTTTGGAAGCCCTATCTTGCAGCTATCTATCCGGCCGTGTATCTATGTAAGTTCAACAGCTGATACCTGCTTATCCCTTTCAGCCCTGGTATATTTTGTCTAGGTTATAACACATAAGTCAGTGGCTTTCAAAATGGCTTCTCAAATGACCTGCAGGTCATGGAAGCCATCTCTAAAACCACTGAACCTAAAACTAGGCTTGTTTGCTCTCATTTGAATGCATTTTAATGTTGATTCTGAATACACTCATGAAAATGCAAAATGTTATTTTTTTAAAGGGGCATTTCGTGATCCACAGCCTCGTCCCCCGACTTACCTAAAAATGTTGAGATTTTTATATCATCTGAACCGTTAGCCTTAGTAATCCACGTGTGCCCAATCTTATGTGCAAATTCGGTCGCATCTGTAAGAAATTACAGCACAGTAGCCTATGGGACTGTGGGAAACGAGTAATTGCTCATAACACAAAACCGCAAGATCAGGATCAGCTCAAATTTTGAGAATAAGCTTTTCTCAAGGATATCTAGTGATCAATGAATAAAACAGAAGGTGCTGGAATCACGAAATGCACCTTTAAATACTAAAAAAAAATTTTGACCTCTGAGTAACTATATAGTCTCTTGCAGGGCTGAAAGGATGAAGTCCATTTGGGGACAGGAAATGGACTGGTGAGATATATTGGATTGCTATGGCTTCAATGTAAATGGAGCATCTGTAATTTCCTTCCATAAGTGGACTTTGCTGCTTACATCTGCTTTTGCAAAAACATCCTGCATTCGGCCATCGAATAAAGCAAACATTCCACCTGAAATGTACAAGAACGTTGGCGAGGGTTTTATTGGTAAATTTAAAGATGCGATGGGGAGATCATTTCTGCCAATGAGTAAAATCCAGCCCATCAAATATTTATTTGCAATGGCCTGCTGTATTTTATGAAATGCTGGTGCAAAACAAAACAGGTTCACTGCTCCCACTGGTTTGCACACTTTATTCTGCTATGCACGAAGTGCCGGGACGAAGAGTATGGTGATGGAACAAAGCGTGTAACCCAATGGGTTCACAAAATACAGCAAGCCTTAAAAATATGCACACACAAATACAATAAACAGACACTTATGAATAGTTTCAAAATACTCTTTGCAGTTTCGATGACACTGGCATACAAGGGCAATGTTTATCTAACCTGGCGTTTGCTTCTTCACAGTAAAGTTGGAATTTTGAAATGAAGGCATAACTGTAGCAGTAGTAGTACATCTGCAATTGTGTCTCTAGGCAAATCAAAACTGCACTAAAAAACACCCTTTCAAAACCCTTAAAGCAGCCATTCATCCACTAGTATAACAGCTGGCCCTGCCAGTGGGTCACAATTTCAGAACAAGTAGGACAATATTGCTATTGTCTATGTTATCTCACAGCTGTTTGACCCTATCCAAATTGTCTCTATTTTTAGAATTTTAAGCAGTGGCAACACAATTTTGACAACTGATATAAGTGGGGGAATGCAAGAGCTATCTCCACTTTAAACATCTGGGAAATCGATGGCAGAAATCTTGCCACATAAGGCCTAGAAAAGTCATTATTTGCATGTTCTAGTGCCCTTTATTGCCTAATCTCCACAGAGATGTGTAAAACTGTATTTAGAAGAAAAATCATACTTGATTGCCAAGCAAATTTGTAATATTTGCACAGGATATAGCTAGTGGAATAGATGATCCATATCAAATTTCAAAAATGCATTGCTATTAAAATTATTTTATTTTGGTTTTATTTATCATAATAAAAGTGACTCAAACAGCTTTGATCTAACATGAAGTACTATTTTGCATGCCAATGTTACAATTGCTGCCATCCAAATAAACAATGGCGGATCCAGGATTTGAAAAATGTCAAAATTACCGGGGGGCTGAAAGGCTGTAACTGGTCCAAAATAGCTAAAAATGGGCTGATTTTGCAAGAATTTGCAAAATTACCGGGAGGCGCACGCCCCCCTCCCTGGATCCGCACCTGATAAAGGTGCAACAAGAGATTTTGAGGCACCCAAATATTGTGTCATAATAGTAATTTCATATAGATTAGACACTCAATAGATTTCTTGCCTTGTATTTCGCTACAGAAATGTCTTAAAAGAGAGAAAAAAGGCGATTTGGATTTGCTTGTATTTCAAGTTGACGTAAAACCATGGTAAAACATGAATTTCGTATTTGCTCCTATACGAAATTAAAAATTTCACAATTTTTGTACCAAAGAACATTTCTCGGCTTAATCCTTTCAGATGGGGATATTTTTGATGGAAAGCTGTACATCAGGGCAAAAATCAGTACTTTCGATTTTTTAAGGGACACCCGATATGTGAAATCTCTTGTTGCACCTTATTGTACAGCCTAGTAAACATATTTAAAACCAACCTGTATGGATAAAGAGTATCTTCTTCCTTTGAACATTCCAGGGTTGGTGTTGAGTTGTTTGACTAGATGGAATGCTGATTTCCCAGAATACACTGGGTCTAGGATAATGCCGGTCTGCCTTGCTACATTTGTTATGAATTCTGTTCAAGAAATAAGAAATACAGTATAAATGTATTAGTTAACAATAAGGACATATTTACCGGGTGTCCCATGTGATTATTTACTGAGTGTCCCAATAAAAAGTTAACATGAAGGTTTTGATTTCAAACCAAAAATAAAACTTAGGGATTGAAAATATGTTTCCCTCAAAATGCAAAATGCCATAGAATAATGTTTGTGTGCTTAAAAAGTTTTATTTGGGGAAAATCATGATTGTCACAAAAGAAGGATTTGATTGGCATACATTTTTTCTTTCATTTCTAGTACACTCTGACTATAAAATGATTGATTTGTAACTTAAATTTTGTTCAAGACTTAAGTAAATATTGATTTCAAATAGGAATTTTTTTTAACTCATTGGTAAACTGTATTCTTTGTAAAACTGTATATTCATGAAGAACAAAACTGGGTGTTGGAACACTAAACTAAATGCATTAACGACTGTCAACATATGGGATGTTAACTGAGAGAATCTCCAAAACATCTCGGCTTACTCAAGGAGAAGGCCAAGCCTCTGCATGAGCAAGTTTGTAGATGGCCTAGAGAACTGAATCCTTGGCCCAAATTTCTCCAAATTTACCATTAATACCATACAGTATACTTGAAATATTTCCACATTTTCTCAGCCCTGGATGTTTTGTCTAACCTCTACCTTACCCAGTTCATCAGGAGAAGACACAGCATAACCAGCTCCAATGGGGCCATCTATCATATTGAAACCATCCTCTGACCTCAGCCCTGTTCCATCAGATTTCTGGAGATCAACATCCTTTAGCATCTGGTTTA